>CM017192.1:42269790-42294790 GCA_004837865.1 Musa balbisiana
AATAATAAAAATAGGATTGTGTGGTGTATTTTGGTATAATTAATTCTCAGATGACTGTAATATATTTTCTCTGTTATGAGCGCATATAGAATATCGTCTCATATGCTTTGTATTATCTTCTTAATGATGTTACTAGCGATCCAATAGGAGAGTACATCTCGCACCTGATGCTGATTTACCTGCCATCCGATCCTCCTTCCAGCGTGAAATCTTCATCGGTAAATAATAGCAGCTACATCAAATCAACTTTGCCATGGTAACCTCGCAAGTAAAGTCGATAGAACGAGTTCTTACGGTTCGGTCGTCAGGATGTTACCTGTTTCTGCCATGTAGCTCCTGGATAGATCGCCGGCAGGACCAGATTCATGAACCTACAGGCTTCTTCCTTTCGTCCTCCTCATCCAAATCTCCGACATGCCGTAATCAAACAACTACATGATGATCCTAATCCAAGGGGTCTACGATTAATCTACCTCCCGTAAATCACACGCCACCAAATTAATAGAAATCATAATAAAGATAAATATAGAATGATAGCTTTATTTATATATATATATATGCTCTAATCCTCAATCAATGATTTAAGAATTAATCATCATTTTTTCTCTTTCTCAAATCTATTTAAATATATATTATCTTAATAAATAAAATAATCTTTTTTCACAATAGATTCTTGGTAGCATAGCATGAAAAGTTTCTCTTATCTCAAGCAATACTTCCTGTTCTTCATTATCCAACGATAGCAATCTCTCTCCGTTGATCCGACATAGTGATTACTCTTTTGGTGATATTCCATCGGTTCTCTCAGATGCATTTTGCCCGACGATCTTCTTGGCAATCTTCTTCACACACCATGCTACCGAGGTAAACACATGCTAATCTCCTCGGCACCACTTCCCTTAGGTTTTCTTGTTCTTTGCACCTTTGCATACTTCCTCCGATCTACTACATGCGCCAACTGCATGGAAAGTCATCCTGATAACCCTTCATGATCAACACCTTGCTCTTCGTTGCCAATCAATATATCGGCATATACATTTCTTCTCTAATATTTGCAAACTCCACCCGTACACATGCAATGTGTAAACTACATAGTCAATTCTATCACAATCCCACACCAGCACTTCCACTTCTTCCTCAGCAAGCAGCTCTTCATTGACTCATCATCCCACCGCAGGCGACCACCCTTGCGCCCATTGCACGCAACCACTACTCTAGGATATTATTACCTTCCATCGTTCACTTCCTTCTCTCACCGTAAGCAGCCTCTCGATTGCTTCCTTCTCCGGCAGGCTCCCTCTCACACAACATCAACGACAATGATAAATCTGATCTGACAAGCCTCTTTCTCATGTTACAAGTAGATCTAATATATATAGCCCTTACTATACCTCCAACTAAAGTGCCATCTCCAATTATTATTCCTTTATGGAATAATTGTTTCTCTTAATTAGACTCCAATGATTATTCCTTTATGGATCAATGTAGTAACTTTAGTCCCCTTAAACTCTTTAAAATGTGATAACTATATATCCTAGCGAGCTAAATTCATTGACCTTCTATTCGTAAATGATCTACTAGGTTATGTTGATGACTCCCCTAATTATCCATCTGAAAATATTTAAATACTAAAAAAATTAATCTTAATAGTAAATCATAATCATAAATTATGATAACATTAAGACCATCTTATTATTAAATCGTTAAAGTTTTAATTATTTATGGACTATGTTTGTAAACTATAAAAAGTTATTTATGGGTTTCATCAAACTCTAAGAACCTACTATATTGAACTTGACTTATTTTTTATATCAATCGGTTTTGTTGACTCCAAATCTGACATTTATTTATTCTTATGACAATAAAAGAAATGTAGTATATATCTACTGGTTTATGTGGATGATATTATCATTATAGGTAATAATTTAATTGAGATTAAATAATTCATTAAGTAATTAATAAATTGATTCTCTTATCAAAGACACATGAACTTTAAGTTAATTTTTAAGAGTAAAAGCAATGTTCACATCTTCTGGACTTTTTTTAATCTCAACCGAAATACATTTGAGATCTATTATAAAAAATGAATACACATAATGTCAAAAAAATTATCATCTTACTTGCCTCCGTTGAGTCACTCAAATTATATAATGGTAGCCCTATTACGGATTTTACACAATATCGATAAGTACTTAGTTCATTGCAGTATTTATTTCTTACATGTCCAAACATTTTATTTGTAGTTAACAAATTATCACAATTAATGCATCGACCCTCCACTTGTATATTGGTCGACACTAAAACATATTTTACGATATCTTAAAGGGATTTTTAATTATGGATTTTTTCTTCGTAAACACTTATAATTTCATCTCTATGCCTTCACCGATGCTAATTAGATAGGTAATATTGATAAAACATCAACGCCAACCTACATTATTTTTCTTGGAGTTAATATGATAATCGAAATTTCAAGAAACATAACACGATTACAAGATTCACAACTGAAATTGAATATTGAGCCATTGCTATTATCATCGTAAAACTCAACTAGATTATCAATCTACTATACTAATTTGGTATCATCTCTCGATCCACTCATACAATACACTATGATAATGTTAGTGTCTAACCTCCTGGTATTATACTCTTGTATGAAATACATTATTATCTACTCACTATCGTTTGAAATACATTATTATATTTTTTCTCAAATTATCATGTGTCAATTATTATCTATTTTCACTTTGTTATGAATCAAATTATCAATTATGATTATCGTTGATGATAGACATAAATATGACATGATAATTTTAGATTTGTTATATGCTTTAATCCTAAATTAATATATAATTTTAGAATCAATCAACATAATGTATATATATATATATATATATGTATATATGCATCACGTAATTAGAAAAAAAAAGAATCTTTCTTTTAAATCTGTGTTAAAATGTATGACTTTGAAATCATTCTATTTTCCCAGTAAATTCTTCTTAAACCACGTGCCTCCGGCCCACATGTTTGGCCGATCGCTGCTAGTTTAAACTCTTAGTTGGATTTCCCAAGTAACAACCAGGAACTCCTCCTCCCCCCCTCGTGTTGCCAAAACCAACGGCAAAAACGCAGCTACACTCTAAAAAAGACTCCTCAAATCTAATCTCACACGCACACACTTTGTGCTCACAATTCCGTGGGTATTCGGTTCCCCGACGGTCGCCCACCTCGGACAAAGCAACAGAGGAATCGCGAAACAGAAGGCCTCCGGTCGGTGGTTTTTGGAGTGGTCCTGCGGTTTTACCCGAGAACGGGGGGCGCCACAATCCCACGTACATATATATATAGCTATGACCCTTGCTGCCCCATTATCCACCAAAGCTCAACTCACGAGGACTGAAATTGAACAGCGAGATCGGAATCGGTTCGGAGAAGATGAACTCCCTCAAGTCATGGGTGGCTGAGCACAAACTCACGAGTATCGGTAAGATCACTACACCTTGTGCTTGCAATGGTTCTTCATCAAACAATTTACTTTTTATTTTTTTTTTGCAGCTATCAATCCCCCTTCATTCTGCTAACAATACTAGGAGTAGCAAAGGAACTAATTAGTTACCTCTCTAATTTCGTGCCTTGCGTAGGTGCTGTGTGGGCTTCTGCACTGGGATCATCGCTGGCATTGGCACTTAAGAGGTCGCCGACGACCAAGACCAGCCTTCGGCTCATACATGCCAGGTATGTGCAAGGTGTTCGTTCCGATCAGTGTACAGGTGGTATATATGGCGGCTGTGAGCTGCAGCCGCAAGGGTGAATCGATGACTCAGTGGGAACTTGGTTCGTGTGCTACAGGATGCACGCCCAGGCGCTGACGCTGGCGGTGCTCTCCAGCGCCGCCCTGCTGCATTACTACGACACCGACGGCAAGATTGCGATGGATGATGGCGAAAATGTGACCCCGCATTCCTTGGCTTAATTAAGTGACGAGTCGGAGAATAAATGGTCCGGTGGCGGTGTTCAAGTCCGGCGCCTCTACATATAATGAATGATATGCTTATGCTGGAGGAGGTTAGCTAGTGCTGCACAGCCTGCAGCGTGTGCCACCTTAGCTAATATCTGGTCCAGGCTTTACTTACCGCACTGGGCTGGATCACAGCTGCTGCTTATGGTTTTTCGTTTGCGCAACCTTTTGCCCTTTGGGCTAAGATCGACTACTGCGATGTAACTCGTTGTGACTGACTTCATGTGGAGCTTACGAGGAGATCATACATCCTTCGTCGGATGCCCGTTTATTCTGAAGATTCGGAAAGTTGTTGGATCATCATCAATATACAAGTTTAACTTATTAATTAGCACCTCATAATTATGTGGACCGATCACGTTGACGATCCTGTTGAAAAGAATACCGAGAGAGTTCTCTGGGTTTATAGATGATGGCGGAAGCAGGGACGTCAACGTTTAGATCACAACCCGGAACTCGATCGTTGAATTGTGTCGGTGGGAATTTGACATGTAACCTAACCCGTGCCTCGTCCCAATAACTGAACCCGACTCTCTGTTTTTTGTGTGTCCAACTGGTTACTGATGAATACGGGATTGGATGAGAACTACTCGAGTCAAAGTTCTTTACATTTTGTACAGAAACAGAGGCACTATTGCCATCCTCACGATGGCATGAACGGCGAGATTTGTGACTCTGCACGCGGTGTCTCATACACGATTAAGTGGTTAGAGCGTCACCCAATTTTGATGCTCCATTGTTGTCAGGTAGTCAGCACGTAGCAGCCTGTCATACAAAAAAAGACCTTCTGATCGAAACCCGATGGCTATCCTTGCGATGGACCTCCAAGTGACAGGTAAACGAATCAACCCACCCCCCTCCTCCAATCTGCATAATACCAGCTTGCTGAGCCAACAACAACATCACTTGTTTATATCGCTGTTTGTTGTTTATTGAGGGAGAGGTGGTGTGAGTCGGAAGGTAGTGCTCAAGATGTGCCCACCTCACACTTTTCCTCTTCTTTTCTTCTCCGTCTGGGTTGGAAAGTCGCTCTCGAACCTTTTGGCTAATCATTAATTCTCCCTCGAAACCCAAACTAGTGGTATATATCTATCAATCTCTCTCCCGTCAAAAACTTTTTATATGGAGGAGAGGAACCATACCATACTTCCACGTACTTGGAAAGGTCGGAATATCCAGCCCTCTTCCGCTTCATCCTTTCGGTTGGAACTGGGCTTTCGGCATGGCAGAAGACTCTTACAGCACGAAAAGAAACATGACCTACTGGATGGAGTAGGCCAGCTAACAATTTTTTCTTGTCATATCAATAAAATAGTACACTGGGAAATTGAGACTTCCCCCGACTCCTCCAGTTATTTAAAAAGGCAATCCTTCTTATCTACTCAAAAGATGAGGAGATTGAGAGCTGAAAGCTGAAAAAGAACATATTTGGAATCAGTTTGGTTAGTACCCACCCTACCCTGACTTGAAAATTATGGCACCACCATATCGTTCCTCTTGCCAAATATATAAACGTACATATGCACGCGAGCAACGCAGAGGATTTGTGTTCTCTATGAACGAAGAAAAGCAGAGGAAGGAGATATCATCATGGATTGCTGCATCTGTAGTCCCATGGCTTCTGTTTACAGGCCTCCGAGGAACACCATCTGCGCCAGCTGCTACCAGGGAGCCAGAAGCATGATTGCCTTCCTGGATGAACGCGACAACTACAGAGAGCATATTACCATCAGTTCTGCCGTCTCCCATGGCTCAAAATCCAGCGCTACAAAGGCAAGCGATCTCTTGTGATTCCTACTATGATTGTTTTTTCCTTTCTTTCTTCCGAATACATTTGATCTTGAAGGCTTGATTTGGTGGCGGTAAGGGGTTGTCTTTTCCGGTGTTTCTTAGAGATTGTCATCTGAGGAGTTTATTCCACTTGATGTTGTCCCTCGTTCTTGGTGTAAAACGATCGTTCAAAGTTTTGTATGTTTTTACCTCGAAAGGTTTCGATTGGTTCTGACGACTATTTCAGTGGATTATCAGCCTATTTCACTTTCTTCTGCTTTATCATTCCTCCTTTTTTTCTTCTCTTTCGAAATTCTGATACGTAGAGATGGCTGTTCAGGGCATATCACACGCTTTCGAGAAGATGAAGGAGATGGAAGAGAGGGAGAAAGACATGAAGGAGAAGCTGAGGTTTCTGGATGGACTAATTGCGCTGAGGGAAAGAATCCACACGGACATTTTGGTGAAACCTGGAAGTGGGCCTCCTATACCTGCCCATAGAGCTCTGTTGGTGAGTTCTCTCGATCACACCTTCGTTGGAATCTCTCGGTACAAGAGTTGGCTAATTCTGGTCCGCAGAGCACCTCAAATCACTTTCCTTCTCCCAGGATCTCTCGTCAAAACTAGACTCTGTGTGTGTGCTATATCCCACTTGCACGTTTAACCCGATATTGGTCTTCCATCTTAGAGGACCACTTGGTACCTTGACCCACAGGCCGCCCGACCCATCAAACGCAATAAAGTCTCTGTTTACTTCGTAGTTCCTGTGAGACATGATCCGCTAGTTCTTTAATTTTGTAGTGTTTTTTGGGGTTATAATCACTTCATTTTTATCAAGAGTTGCATCTGTTGCATTGAGGTCCCTATCATTAACGAGTAGCAGCCAATGAGATTAGGAAATCGCCATGTATCCCGTGCTTACCAAGGTTCGGTCCCAGAGCAGAGGATCTTCTGCTACCAAAGACTGCATCGTGCTCTTCAAAGTTGATCCCTTTTGTAAGAAGACCACCTTCGGTCGTTAATTCTGCAGGCTGCAAAGTCGGAGATCTTCAGAACCATGTTAATGTCAGACGAATGCAAAGCCCCAGCGGAAGACACCATCTCGTTTCCTGAGCTAAGCCATGATGAGCTCAAATGCCTTGTGGAGTTCCTGTACAGCGGCAGTTTGCCCGAGTGGAGCACCGAGAAGCACTCCTACTCCATGCTGATAGCAGCCGACAAGTACGACATCCCGTTCCTGAGAAAGTACTGCGAGCATCGGATCCTGGCCGCGCTCCGCCCGTCGAATGCGCTGGAGGTGCTCCAGGTCGCGGAGGTTTGTTCCGACGCCGAGTTGAAGGAGCAGGCCATGAACCTGATCACCAAGCACGCGGAGGACGTGGTGTTCTCCGCCAGGTACGATGAACTCGCGAGGAACAACGCTCATCTATGCGTGGAGATCACCAGAGCGTTGCTGACGGAGATGAAGGACAAGAGAGACGCCGCCACGTCTCCGAATGAGACGTCGAGTTAAAAGGAGTTCGGCTCCTTTCTCAACGCCTTCTCGGTTGGGATGCAAACTTAGTCGCACACATATATATCATATATATCAAACCAATCCAAACTAGCGGTAGGAATTCTTGGGTCACAAATTGACCAATGAATTTTACTCCCGGGAATCCCAAAATTTACTGAATCGTACATTTTCAGAGTGGGATTTAATTCTTTCTGCTATACGACACAATATCTCTTTGAACGTTTTATACCTCCTCCTACTTGACTCGTTCTAATTCTCTGTTGTAGTCGTCGATAAGGCCTCGTTCGGTAATAGCACATCACATTTGTCGAAGGATTTTGATTTTGTGTCCCCTGCAACATCTCCACCTCGTGATTGATTCTATTTATTTTCGCATAAAGCATTGAAAACGGCCCCGTCATTATTAGTGGCTGATAGAGAGGCCTGTACTAAAATGATAAAACTAATCTACTCAAAAGAATACCTAATCACTTGGAAGTTGAAATATGAGCCCAAGAATGAGTATGGCCCATGGACCAAGTTGCATCTCCCATCGTTACAAATCAAGTTTCGAATCCATTCTATTTCACATATATAAATATATATATATATATATATGTGTGTTTCCCCACAGAAATTAGTTTTAGATAATGGAATATAGAGAACTTAACAGTAAAGCAACTCGGCGATGAAGTTAGGGTGGACGTGAGTCGCATTACTCTGGCTGTATACAGTACGATATGAGCTCAGACAAGAACCACATTTGTGGCACGCATGCATGCATCATAGATTGATTGATTGCTTTGAAATTGGTCCACGTCGGGCAGAGGGTGGAGGATGGGTTCTGCTGGAGTCAACCCTAAGTTGACCCACGAATGGGTGACATGCATCATTCATAATAAGGCTTGTGATCTGAAGCTCCCTCGAGACTCCACCAACAATTTTCAAGAAAATTAATACATGTTATCCGACCCTTCCCATTCTAAGCAGCAACAACTAGTGGATTTATCACAAGTGGGATCAGCCCTTTTCTAAGAGTACCTTACTTGGCATACTTCAATTCGAAACTACGTATGTATTATTAACACAGGGCGAGCATTAATTAATTCGGATGTTCTCGTATGAACAGGAGAACAATAGAAATGTGGTTCGATAATTACGTTTACCATCTGCTTATTTATGTACAATAATAATCTGGCATTACACACACTGTCTTTGCCATAGTAAAAGAGTTTCTTATTTGTTGCACATCTTCGAAGCCATAATAACAGAAAACTTTGTGTCATCTGCTATCATTTTCTTTTTACTGTTTTCTAAAGCTCTCTTTTGCTCCAATTGTCTTCTGCTCCCTTAACTTTCCGCGCACTTGTTAACAGCTTGCACCACTACCTGCCTCACCATCTGAGCATCCACGCTTTCATTTTGCGGCTGCGAGGCAAAGGAGAATGAATGCATGCATGCTCGAGTAGAAATCAAATCAGTTCTCTAAATGATTATTATATACCTTTCATCCAGTATATGCGACTTAATACATCCGTGTGTTTAGCATGGTATTATTCATACTGGTCCACTCGTTGTACACATTTGTGTTTTCCCATCGTGAGTAAATCGATCTGTGCATACCTTGTGGCACTGCATTGGAGTTCCTTCTCTATACGTATGAATGCATGGCTTTGACGTGCTTTGTTTTAAGATGAAATGTATCAGTGCTGCAAACTATTATGATAGAGCTTGTTTTGTTAATGTCGTCCTTTGGGAGCCAAAGTCGAAGCATTATTGATCCACGTTAATATGGACAAAATCATGGCCACCTATTGTTGTTACCAGCAGGAGACTTGTCGTAGTATATCTTGCATTACCGGATTCATGAGAAATGTTGCACACGTGTGTAAATTATATATATGAGATGCTAGCATCCACACCTCAAGTCCAAGTGCCTCGAATGCCTCGAGAACGGAGACAAGCATCCCGGGCAGTTCTTGTCACAGAATACATTGATCAAGAAACCCTTTTCTAGGGTTTCGACAGTAACCTGTAGAGATGTAGAGCGAGGTAAAATGTTTGATCGACTATGATTTACTCCACAGGTCTGTGGCGAATAATGTTATCGAATTATGAAACCGGGGTTTACTGATGAAGTAACTAGCTGTAATCATATCAGAAGAGGTACCATGGGCAAGCAGCTTTCTTCCGCGAGATCTCGCTTGCATGCTTCGATGTTTTGCTTCAACTCTTCAATATATTTCAACGCATCTACTATAATAGATGCTTGGCTTGGCTTCGAGGAAGAGGCAGCACTATACTGATTAGCATATTGTAAAAGCAGACATTTTCGCCAGCTGTGTGAATGACTCTTAAATAATGCGTGTGTGAATGTGCCAAGAACGCACAGGGCGTATATGACGGACGACGCTTACTGGAGAAGCACGACCCGACATTAGTCACCTTAATTACTTAATATAACATGGGAGAGATGCATTAGCATTGCCGTGAGTGAGTGGAATAAGAAGAAGAAGAAGAAGACTGGTAGATGAAATTTAGCTACTTACTTCTCCTCCCACAGCTTCAAGACGAAATGAGTCAGCGCAGGAGATGCTAGCATCCAACACCTCAAGTCCAAGTGCCTCGAATGCCTCGAGAACGGAGACAAGCAATCCCGGGCAGTTCTTGTCACAGAATACATTGATCAAGAAACCCTTTTCTAGGGTTTCGACAGTAACCTGTAGAGATGTAGAGCGAGGTAAAATGTTTGATCGACTATGATTTACTCCACAGGTCTGTGGCGAATAATGTATACGAATTATGAACCGGGGTTTACTGATGAAGTAACTAGCTGTAATCATATCAGAAGAGGTACCATGGGCAAGCAGCTTTCTTCCGCGAGATCTCGCTTGCATGCTTCGATGTTTTGCTTCAACTCTTCAATATATTTCAACGCATCTACTATAATAGATGCTTGGCTTGGCTTCGAGGAAGAGGCAGCAAGAAAAAGGAGCATTAGATGATGCTATAAGTGTATTTACCGAGTGCGGAACGCATCGGCTATACATCAGTGGAGCAGTGGATAGGTACTAATCGTACGCTTGAAACTTATTAATTATAACCTACAGACAACGCATTTCGAATACGGATGGAGAGAGAGAGAAAGAGAGAGAGAGAGAAAGGAGAAAAAAAAAAAAAAAAGGAGAAAGTACTGGTTGATTATCTTCATAATTTGTTTAAGCGGCAGGTGCTTCCGATCTTGTTTTCCGCTCAGTTTCGCTTTCCGATGTTTTCTTAATATTTTCTGGTCCGAAAAAATCTAGAAATGTAAGGGAAGAAATCTCATACAAGAATTGCCAAGTAATATCTTTTGCTCAGAATTGTAGGTGGCAATGTCAAAAAGTTGGCAGCAAGAAACCATAGCATAACACTAGAATTTCAGCTTGCAAGTTTAGTTAAAGCGAAGAAAACTATAGGGTGTTCGTTCTTCTTGCATGACATACGACAAATCTGAAGGCCACGAAAACCAGAGGAGGGTCGTCATCGAGCAAACAAAACAAAAGAGACAACCAAACTAATAGCTTTAGAACATGATCGGAAGAGCGGCTGCACGAATACATCAAGAATCAAAATGTTAATCATCTCGAAATCAAAGCACACCACTACGCACCGCGCTAGAGTTGGTAACAGAACGAAGAAGCTGCAACCTCTCGTGCAGAACCCCTTTCTTTTGCTCCCTCGATGTCATCTTTCTCTTTCGCTTCCCTCCCTCCGCGCTTTTGTGGGTGGGATTGCTCGGAGGAGGGAGGAGCTCTCGCATCCTTATATTTGTCACCCACAGTGTTCCCGAGACACTGTTAGGTGATAAACTAGGTAGGGGGTCATGAATTACCAAAACTAATCCACTTGGAATCTCACATGAGTGCCGGACGGTTTCTGCCATGAAAATATAGTTCCTTTTGGATAACCTGTACTTTTAACATACATACAAACTCACATTGCTGAATGAAGGCCAAAACAATTATTGTAAATAGCCATATATATATATATATATATTATATGCTTCTTAGTAACCGTACTGTCTAATATATAGACGCGCTCCTATATATCGGTTGGCACCGCCTATATAGCCAACGTCGTACCTAAACTTGCTACAGTATTTCATTTTACGGCGAATTGGGTACCGAAGCACATACGCATGAGGGGACATTGCTCCTCGTTGCTGAGCTGTTTTCTTTTTTCCTGCTCACATTTGGTTGACCTTGGAACAGTTCTCCAGCTTTTTTTTTGTAGTTGTTGTTGTTGTTGTTGTTGCTGTTAAAGGAAAATGATCACCGTACTGACGCATCAAAGCGATGAATAATTGTCATCCTAAATGTAGGAGGGGGTAAGTCTGACATGAAATTGACCTAGTACGTACGCAGTTTACTTCGTGTACGTCATGCATCCATTCTACAGTGGCATTTTTCTTCTTGGTTACGGAAGAAGAAGAAGAAGAACGTACGGTTCATGATGATGTATTAATATTTCACAGTTTCGGCCATCTTCACCGAACCAATATAGTGGAAAACGTACATTAGCTGATAGTCCAAGCATTAATTTGTCACGCCAAACATTCTATTGCTTCAGAAAACAAGGAAATCCCATGGTGAAACTAAACCCGTACCATATGTCAACAAGGTCGACATCGCGTTACCCCCCCCAATGGAACTGCTGCTCGTTTGGCTTATCAACACCATTAACTCTGCGTGTCCCCCCACAGCAGCAATAATTGCAGCAATTATAACTAGCGAACCCATCTACTACTTGAGAATCTTGGAGTGCCAGTATCCATACATCCGTCCTGTTCGAATCATTCATTAGAAACGAGGAGAAGGATGCCAGCAAGAGTGCTGTAGGGAGCTCATAATGCTTGTAAATTGCCTGATGCATGCACGCGAGAGGATGGTTAGCAGCAAGTAGAAACTTGGTCCAAAATGCTAAGCACCCCACTGACAATCAGTGGTTATAATAACGAGTATGGGGTAGCGCGGAAAGAGGGAGAGGGAAGGAGAGGAATCTGATGTGGTGCTCGTGATAGGGGCAGAATGGAAAGCGTCAAGGGGAGGTTGTTTGGGCGTGGCAAGGAGGACCTTGTGGGCAAGGCGACGCCTGTTTTGGATCTTGTTTTGCCACGATGAGTTGTGAATGCCTCCAAGTATCCCTCACGGGTTTCGTCAGCTTGAAATCGCCAGGAATTATTATGACTACATTCGAAATGATTAAATTCCCTGAGAAAATAATTTTTTTAAAAAAAAGAAGAAAAATAATAATTACTTTACTTTAAAAATATCTAAAATATTATTTAGAATGTAATATTTCAAAACAAAAAGAAAGAAAGAAAGAAAGAAAGAAATGGTTGCCTTTGCTACACAATTCCATGCACTTTCAATTATACATCTTTTAGATCATATGTTTTCTAAATCTCTCCCCTTGTTTATTATTTATGTTCGAGTTTTAGTTCTCATGGATTTCTAGGAAAAAAGATATGCCAGTCTTAGTAGATAAACAACATTTGTAGGCGACCAATCAAACTAAGGATCATTCGAATGCGGATTTACTAAAACCTGAAAAGCACTCACTGGATTACTTCCGTCAATGATAACAGCAAGTTATTGGACGGTAATAGTCGTATGTCGGGCGAGAACACAACGGATCGATTCAACGTACTTAATTCTAAAGATCAATCGTACTTGGTTAATGCTTAAGCTCATATAGCAATAGTTAAAACGCGCATGCCAGTCGGAAGTGGAACATAAGAGCATGCATGCACTGTGCGAACAAAACTATTGTCGCTACGATTGGCTGACTATAAAAAAATACGTATATGACATCGTAGTCATTGTGTTCCAACCAGAAGATGCAGAATCTTTAGCTGATGAACTGGTCCTCGGTCTAACAAGCTGGGGGTAGATACATGGGAAGCTATCGGCACAAGCATGACATGAACTAGTATTGTATGCATTATGTCACAAACATAAGGAAAATGAAAACAGAAGAAATAATAATAATAATAATAATAATAATAATAATAATAAAATAATAATAATAATACTTGGGTAATGCACAAAGTATATGTATATATCTTGTTGCCTTGATGTAATCAACCTTGGAGTTGACGTGGCTCGATTCGGTTTCGAAGGCACAAGCTAGTCCAAGGAGCCTACGAGGGCCATGTGGGGACAATCTGAGTAGGGAGCATACCAAGTTGGTGCGACCCGAGGTGTTGCTTGTTTGTGGAGAGCGAATTCAGTGTTGCTCCATGATGTGTTTTAATCTTATTGAGGTTCCTTCATAAATAGTTTGCATTAGCGGGGATATTCTCTACCCAACCCCTTTGATGGTAAAATTAGTAAAGAAGTGAAAATAGTCTAGTCGTCACCCTTAAGCTTTAAGGGCCGACTTTTATACTTGAGCGGTCGATAGAGTGAGGCCAACAATGGGTTGTGGTGCCTCTTATGTCATCCAAGGGCTTATTAACATCGAGAGTTGGTGGGTGTACCTCTCTGTGGATGGCGTCAAGAAAAGACGACTACCAAAATATCGTTTGTCATGGCTAGTGCCTATCTGAGATAAACAGGGAATAATCCCTTGCACCAAGCATCCAAAAAGAGGCGAAGAGGAAACTGTGTCATGCCACCTGGGATTAATGCTCTTTATCATTAGGCGTGTGAACCTTCTAGAAACCATGATTGATGGAAGGTACCGGATTACTCATAACAGGTGACCCAAGAAAGGAAATGGAGGATGGGCTTCACTACCGTGGGTTAATACATCCTACGATGGACAAGTACGGAGACACGATACGAAGAGATGGATTGTGCTCCTGCCAATGACTACAAAGGAAAGACAGATGCTCTTTCGACCACGTCATTACCTAGATGACAGTTCTGAATGAGTTGATAATGTCATACTTGCATCGTGGATGCCAATTAGAATACGGATGTCTGTGTAGCTCATGTAGTGTGCGTATATATACTTACTGATGGCGACACGAAGATGTCGCAGTAGAATAGGCTAAAGATCTCGTGACGATGCCGTGATGCATCGACGATGACAGGTCAGTGGGTGGTGGATGGAAGCAATTCTTGGTTTCGGTGTGTGAGCACTCCTATCTCCTCGTGGCTCGGTGGGTTGTCAGCATGCCATTTAGGACAAACCATGCACGTACTCTTTGGATTCACGTGTCTCCACCGGTAATCATTGGCATGCAACAATCCACTAATTCACTTCTCAAGGGGTTTATCCTCGGCGCAGATATTTGTTTGGCCACAAATTATGTTCAGCAAAATATGAACTCACACACAATCAAACCATTGTTCTTGGAGAAATGGATACTGTTCATATATATATATATATATATATATATATATATATATATATATATATATATATATATATATATATATATATATATATATATATATATATATATATATATATATATATATATATATATATATATATATATATATATATATATATATATATATATATATATATATATATATATATATATATATATATATATATATATATATATATATATATATATATATATATATATATATATATATATATATATATATATATATATATATATATATATATATATATATATATATATATATATATATATATATATATATATATATATATATATATATATATATATATATATATATATATATATATATATATATATATATATATATATATATATATATATATATATATATATATATATATATATATATATATATATATATATATATATATATATATATATATATATATATATATATATATATATATATATATATATATATATATATATATATATGGTTTATCCTCGGCGCAGATATTTGTTTGGCCACAAATTATGTTCAGCAAAATATGAACTCACACACAATCAAACCATTGTTCTTGGAGAAATGGATACTGTTCTCGAGCAAACAACTACTTCTGCAGCATGTCAACTATATATCTCGTTAGATTCAATCGACTACATTTTCTGTACTTACCTGTGATCAACATGAACTTTGAATTGGATCTGCAAGGAGAACAAATTTTTCCACATCCTCAAGTTATGTATATATATATATATATATATATATATATATATGTGTGTGTGTGTGTGTGTGTGTGTGTGTGTGTGTGTGTGTGTGTGTTTTCAGTTGGAATTTGGGATTATGATGCTAGTTAAGAAGGTTTTGGGAAGATAGGAGTTGTGTTATCCGGGCCTGGCCTTGTGAACTTGCCTTCTTTTGGCCCATGGATCATCTTCCGTTTTCTTTTTCCACTCTCCACATTTGAGCAGGCTAGCTAGTGCATGATTGCCTCCCGACGTTTAACAGGCTAACTTCGCGGGGTACTGCGAATCAAGTCTGTGTTTTCTGACATGTTCAGCAAGTTTCTATTGATCATTTCACCGATCGACGCGGGCAGGCCAATGATTGCTACGCACAGGCAGTAGAACATCAGGAGCATGTATGTGGAACGATCGACGCATGGGAAGAAATCAATTCACGTACAACTTTTTCATGCATCCTAAGGCTTGATTGAGATGCAAGCAAGTGGCGACCAGTGTGCCTCCCTGTTGTTTCTTGTTATTGTCCTTCTCTTTCACGTCGTTGTGGACTTCATGACTATATATATATATATATTAGGAAATGCGATGTAGTGGAGAAGGTAAGATATGGTCGGGCCCCATTGGATTGCATGATCCACCAAATTAAATGATTGATCACAACCTTTGCACTCGATTAGTTCATAAGTCACGTAGCTTCATATGATACTTTTATTAACTCTTTGAGAAAGAATCAATCATCTATTTATTAAAAAAATTATGTTGATGATTTCGATGTGTTCGTATGTTACTGAGCGCATTTCCTCAAAATAAATTGATTTGGATATCTGACAGATTGTTTCATCTTTTCAGACTGCTGGCTGGCTGGCTGGGTGTGTGTTCGCTTATAATTGAAGGGCCCACATGGTGAAGTGGCTGATTAGCAAAATGAGGATCTATGATCTCAATAACATGAGTCTTGAGTTAGGTCCATAATTTGGATCGTATATGAGAGAACCTTTACCTTACCGAGAGTATATGACATGCAGTGGATTTCTTAATTTAAGATGAATATAATTCTCTTCGTAGATCGATATTAATATTTTCTTGAGGATGATAGTGGATTCCCATATGGCATGCTCACTTACTGTTGTAAGGCCAAATGGCATGCTCAATAGCCTTCTTGTACACAAATCATGAGCTATTCTGGACACAGAGTTAGCAGACACAGCATGTGCAGTCTGATTGCTTACTCGAAAAAGTCAAAGCACGTACAATCAAAATAATGCACGTCCTTCACAGATGTTCAACATTGTGAATCATTTGAATGAAAGCTGTTCGACACAGACAAGTTCAAATATCCCGTGATTGTAGCCAAGAATACTAAACAAAAGGGCGTTAGGTGTGCTCGTATCATTCATTACCCCCATTTGTTACAGGATGGTGATTAATGCACAGGAAAACTTTCATTTCTAAGGATGACGATGACATGCCCTTTTGTCACGAGTGTTTTGTTCGATCGTCACTCCTATCAAGAGCACAAGGAACGAAAGAAATAGACCTTACGTCTCTCTCCTGCATATGTTTTTACGAAGAGGAAAAGGGACGGTTCCTTTCCGGTCTCTCTTCCATCATGTCAAAGTGCCTAACCCTAACTAAGAAAAGGCAAACGAAAGCCATCATAGATGATAAGATAAACCTCGATCGATTTAAGCAAGAGCTGGCCCGGGTCACATTTTCTATTACCTACTACCTACCGCTTAATTTGCTGTCTCCTACTTGAAAAAGAAACGACTGTTTCTTCATCCACATACAAAGTCAAACAAGCCGGCCATCCTTCCACAGAAACCACTTCTGTAGCTGACCCCTTCCAAAACCCACCCAGACACAGATGAATCACTCTTTTTTTTTCTTTTTCCCTTCTCCATAGCTGATTAATCATCTCCCACGTCCTCTCTATCGTTTGATTCCATGCAGACCATTCCAACGCAGTAGGTATGAGAAGCAGCCGTCACGAAAGCAACACCCGCTTGCGCATCCCTATATACGTCGACCGGATGCTTGTGGCCTGGCCATCACAAGCACTCTTCTGTGCAGTCGTCCTTCCAGCCATGGCTTCCTCTTCCAAGGTCTTTGCTCCTTTGGCGTTGTTTCTTCTTCTCCTTCTCGGCAGCACCGCTGCGGATCTATCCACAAGCTTTTACTCGTCGTCGTGCCCCAGGCTCTTTAGCACCGTGAAATCCGTTGTCCGGTCTGCTATCTCCAAGGAGAAGCGGTTGGGCGCTTCCATCCTGCGCCTCTTCTTCCATGACTGCTTCGTTCTCGTAATGTTCTATTACCCAAACAACAACAGCTAGCTTTTTGCTATTCTTCGGCCCTGATTTATAATGTGCGTGCACAGGGGTGCGATGCGTCGGTGCTGTTAGATGACACGCCCACCTTTCAAGGGGAGAAGACCGCGAAGCCTAACAACAATTCCTTGAGGGGGTTCGAAGTCATAGACCAGATCAAGAATGCGGTGGAGAAGGCGTGCCCGGGGATGGTGTCGTGTGCGGATATTTTGGCGGTTGCTTCAAGAGACTCGGTGGTCATTGTGGGTAGCACTCATCATCATCAGGGTTTCATATATATATATATATATATATTTGTGGCCATGTCAGTTGTCCTAAGCGCTTTGTTTTGCAGCTCGGAGGGCCTTACTGGGATGTGAAGTTGGGGAGAAGGGACTCGAGGAAAGCAAGCTTTTCTAAAGCTAACAAAGATATCCCCCCGCCAACCCTATCACTTAGCAAGCTTATCTCCAAGTTTTCAGCCAAGGGCCTTTCAACTAAAGACATGGTTGCACTCTCCGGTAAGGATCCGGACAACCAAGCTTATAAATTGCTCGATTCAGCTACGGTAATGCAGAGTAGTAGGGACCTTATTCTTGAAATTAAATTCAGATGCATCCGATTAAGCGTACCATGCGTCAAATTGCTCAGATTATATAAGGACCACTGATGTATCTAACATGAACTGCACACGGAATCAATCTACGTTGCGTTTGAGGTGTTGTAGTTTCTATCTCGTACGTCCCCATTTACGGCCACCCCTACCCCACAGCTAGGGGCTGAGAGGTCTCACTCTGCACCTTGACACGTGAACAAGTGACGAAGATCATTCGAATTTTGCTTTTCGACGCAGAAAAAGAAAAGACAGGAGGAATAGACACTTTCTTACGACGGGCTTCGCTTATTAATTCGACATCGGTTGATGGAGACAAAGACAGGAAATTGAATCGGCTACTGGAATAGACACTTTCTTACGACCAAATTATTGGAGACTGGGGAGCCACAAACCCCAGGATTAATTGCAACTCACGATTATTACTTGCATAGGCCAAGAGAAATAAGAGCGTAGCTGTTTTTACGTAATCACATGGAAGGTTGGTTTCCTATGTTGTCCAAAAGTCAATAGCTCTTGCTGTAGGGGGACCTTAGGTCCTCCTCGAGTATAGTTTTGACTGAGTCGGTGGAGTCACAGCATGAGGGTTGGGCCGAGTAGGTAGGTTGATCCATGAACGACATTTTGACTCGGTTCCTTCTCCCGCTGCAGGTGCCCACACGATTGGGCAAGCACGGTGCACCTCCTTCCGTGGTCACATCTACAACGACACCAACATAGACGCCTCCTTCGCCAAGACCAGGCGGTCCAATTGCCCTCGTACCGCCGGCTCCGGGGACAGCAATCTGGCGCCGCTGGACCTGCGGACCCCCACCCACTTCGACAAATCCTACTACAACAATCTCATCAACTTCCAGGGCCTCCTGCACACGGATCAACAGCTCTACAACGTCAGTGGCTTCATCAGCTCCGTGGTCAAGGCCTACAGCGGCAGCACCCACACCTTCTTCTCCGACTTCGTATCCGGGATGATCAACATGGGAGATATCAGACCCCTCACGGGTTCCGAGGGCGAGATCAGGAGGAGCTGCAGGAAGATCAATTGATTCATCCACTACCGTGTTTTGTGTGCAATTTGTAGCAGCGCCACACTGCATGCGTTTCCTGCGCGAATGTGTCTTCCGCGTCGACTTTAACCTATTTCTTAAGATCATCATCAATTAAGTATCGTCTTATCCATCATGTAACAACAAGGATCGTCTAATATACTTTCCATTTTGAAGACCTATAAATAAAATTAAGAGCAAACTCAACAACCAGTTGAGATGGCCGAGTTGGTCTAAGGCGCCAGATTAAGGTTCTGGTCCGAAAGGGCGTGGGTTCAAATCCCAGTCTCAACACTTGGATATTAGTTTTGAAAGTACGTGCTTCACCAAGCGCTTGCGCGACCAGTGAGAGAAACATAATTGTCGGACAAAATACAATTGTCATAAATAACATCTCCACGATGGCCGAATTCCAGAACGCGACGAGCATCGCATCGAACTCCCCGACCCGACCTATGTAGATTCTGCTACTTGGACCAAACTTTTAAGCCACCACTCGAACAAGTCATTTTTGTAGAGACGGCCGACGACATGCACGACAGCCCAACAGAACAGATGAAACGAGGCAGCTGCATGGAACATCTCTCGGACTGACCCTAAACATACGTAGATTAAGGCAGGTGAGAAAAAGGATGACAGCAACCTACATCTGACAAGTCGCCGCATAGCTTATTATATTTGTGGGATGAGGAAGCTGATACGGTGCAGTTTTAAAGTGGGACGACATGCACGAACAGTGGTGACACCTCAACCGAATCTCTCGAGGACCGAATTCTTCTGACGATCACGGCGTCGACGGAACAAACTAAGGCGGGGAATCCGTTGGAGTCGGAAGCACAGGATGGAGCCACCAGCCGCGTCTTCATCATCCGGTACTCTGGAAGAGAAGGAATGCTTCTGCCGAGAATCCGAGGATCCCAATCGAGAGAAGGGGGACGATGGTAACGATGACACTGGCGACTTGGGCATCGGTGGATGCGGCATGCATGGCTTCCTTAGAGTGAGCCTTCGGAATAAGGTGGCCAGGTAGCTGGATGACTTTCGTTTCTTCTTGGCGGCCATAGTCTTCCTGGGGTGGTGGAAGTAGGAGGGTGGCGGGGTGAGGGGCGGGAGCTGTGAGGCGGCAAAGGTGGCTTTGGGAGTCCCCGGCTGCGACTCCCACACGAAAGGCACCGAGGCTGCTCCGACTCCATGGTAGACCCTGAAGGAAGGGGTGGCGGACAAGGAGTTTTCCTTGGAGAGGAGCCTGGCGTAGAACGTGCCCTCTTGCTTGATGCGGATAGGGCTCAGGGGACTGCCTGAGCTTTTGGCGAGCATTTCGTGGCTGGCTTGGATTTGAGAGCCGTCGGCAGCGCTACCGAACAAGGAGACCGGCCGGCTTAAAAAAGGACTAGGCGATCGATCCATACGCGTTGGAATCAAGCGACGATCAATGCATGGTCCTGTTTGCGGAGAAACCTAACTTCCCTGATATTAATAAGCGCTACTGCACACGCGCTGCTCCTGCCTCCTATTCACTCGTAGGCGTTCGCCAAAACACAAGAATGATACCTTGTGGCCCGAGGATGGGTAATATGCCTATTTCGTGCTGTCTGCAATTGATTTGCCTCTCTAACCCTTTTCTCCATGAACTCCGATGGTACATTAGAGAAGCTGGTGGTGATGATAATTAAAAACTGGGCTATTAGCCGATGGCGGTGGATTTCTCCTTTAGATTACGATCCGATGTTTATTCAAATGGTGGATTTCCCCTTTAGATTACGATCCGATCCTTATTGAAATGGTGCCTTGGTGGGGAACCCAAGACAAAGCAAGGAAGTAAAAGCGTGCTGCTGTCTGCTGCACCAAGAAGGAACACGTATGCCGTCATCAGGATGTTACCATGTATCCCTTTCGAGCATTGGTCCAATCAGAGTAAAAGTGTCGGTCGATCGGTTGACATGGATGGCGGGGCGACTCATCCTCTTAACAATCAGCAGTAGTACACCACGTACGATTTGGAATTTGGTTTCGGATCTGATCTATGCCGTCAGTGCAGTGCATTAAATTGAAGTCACATGTTCGTTTTTTATACTACGCTCGCAAGTTAATAAACGGAGAACTCGTTGCTGAACACATCTAGTGGTCGTTTTTTCTTTGACGGAGAAGGAACGCCGGCTAAATGGCACAGTGACTATCTCGAGTCTCGATTATGTAGGAGGAAAGAAATATAAACATACCATCTCATTATATATATATATATATATATATATATATATATATATATATATATATATATATATATATATCTGTGTGTGTGAGACGTAAGACGTAACCTTGCATGGCGTTAACTCGTCGTTTGATTTGATCCGCGTG
The DNA here is from genome assembly GCA_004837865.1 of Musa balbisiana. NCBI lineage: Eukaryota > Viridiplantae > Streptophyta > Magnoliopsida > Zingiberales > Musaceae > Musa > Musa balbisiana. Next base: position 42,291,507 of record CM017192.1, read on the forward strand.
GCGGACAGGGCAGGTAAGCGTGCGATCGTGTAATCTCCATCCCTCGAGCTGTTCTCGTATCTGTGCGATCGTGTGCGGCGAGTACGAGATCCATAACATCTGTTGGACCTTCTCGAATCGTTTCTGTCGAGATAAGAGAGTGGTTGTACGCTTGAATCGAGGGAGCCATGTAGCGGTCAACTCTAACAGGCTTAACAATAAAACACACATAAGTGTTTGGGTCCCATGCATCACACGTCCGAATAGAATCCAAAACCTTATGGGTTATAATGTAATGGTGGAGTAGGGATCTTGGATCCATAAATCTGGACCCCGAAAAAAATGAGTTGGGATGGAGATGTTGATCCGAAATCCCACCTGGTTGGATGGCGTTTACTTGAATGAAAAAGGCGTAGAGAAGAAACGTGGAGGCCCTCCCTTCCATGGATGCAACAAAGACACGAGGAAGTGTGCAGACAGAGAAGAGTCTAAATTGTACGATCAATCTCGTGTGTTCCGCTCCCCGGTAGACGGGAAGTTGGGCTATTCGTGAGAGAAGCTATGGTGTATGAGGATTAAGAAGTAGAATAAGGGAAAGAAAGAAAGAGTATACGTTCATTCATCAATAGATTTATCGGCTACCAAACTTTTAAGAATAGCTCGCCACAATTAGCGCGCAGGTATCGGCAGGTAATCGAAGGGGTGCACCTAACGACGGCTCAGATCGCATCGCAGAAATAAATATTTCTACTGTTGTCGCTTTCGAGTAAATAGTGTGAAACCATTCTTGCTGGAGCAGCTGCTAGCCACGAACACGAGGCAGGCGTTGACTAAATTAAACACCAGCCGCTAAAGTCCTTTCGTCGACTGATCTGTGGTGACAGTCGCAACGCGTATCTCCTTTCAAAGAAATCAGATTCATCGTGATTTCGTCGTCCTTATGTCGGGATTAGAAGGAAGGAGAAGAGGACAGAGACATCCAGCGACTGGAAAAACACAGAAGAAGAAAATATTTAGTGACTGGATGGTGGGATGTAGGGGCATTGTGGTGCATGAACTGGCAGGCAACGATCAATCAAAAAAGCTAGCTTGGAGTGGAAGCAACCGCTGCCAACAATCCAAGTGGCATTGCCGGTGTCGGATGGACGTCGTCACCTGCCACCTCGTCCTTTTCACGTGCGCTACATCGGCGTTTCAACGAAGAAAACAAAGCTACAAGCAGCAATTTTTTATTATTATTTTATTATGACTTAATTGAGTTCATATACATATAGATGGATGTGTATTGTGAAAATCCAAACACGGGGCTTCAATTTTCATGTATATATATTATGTTTATTATGAATTTTTATATAATACTCTTATCCTGAAATTTTTATCGTTGCATCTTTTTTCACAGGGAAGACGGTTGTCACAGAATGAAAAATATGCAATATATCTGATTCACCCACGAAAAGAAAGAGTTCAGTTTATTCAATCAACTTGAGGAGGGTACATAAATAAATAAATATACATGATATTAAGAAAAAGAACGAAACTAAATAAACGAACGACAGAGAGGAGAGTTTGAGAAACACAACAACGTTATTTACCGCAGAGAGAGAGAGAGAGAGAGAGAGAAGAGAGAAGAGAGAGAGAGAGCCTCCATCCGTCCTGTATCTCACGTGAGGGGAGGAACGAGGTTGTCGGTACCCCGTCCCGGTAGCCATGCCGGATCACTCGGCCGACTACCTCGCGGGGGCGCCGTCACGCCCTCACCATCCTCCTCCGCCTTCGTCTTCGTCGTCGATACGTAAGTCTCCGTCTGCTGCGCCGTCTTCTCCTCTTCCTTGCCAAAGTGGCGGCAAGAAGGTGATCGTCGGGCCGTACGAGGTGGGGCGGCTGCTGGGTTGTGGAGCGTTCGCAAAGGTTTACCACGCGCGCCACACGGGAACGGGGCAGAGCGTTGCCCTCAAGGTGCTGTCCAAGCACAAGCTGCTGCGTTCCGGCCTCGCCGGCAACGTCCGCCGCGAGATCTGCGCCATGCGCCGCCTCTGCCACCCCAACATCCTCCGCCTCCTCGATGTCCTCGCCTCCCGCTCCCGTATCTACCTCGTCCTCGAGCTGGCCAAGGGCGGTGAGCTGTTCTCCCGCCTTTCCGGCCGCGGCCGCTTGCCGGAGGACCTTGCCCGCCCAATCTTCCACCAGCTCCTCTCCGCCGTCGCCTATGCCCACGTCCACGGGGTTTTCCACCGCGACCTCAAGCCCGAGAACCTACTCCTTCTCGACGACTCCCCCTACCCTCGCCTCAAAGTCTCCGATTTCGGCCTTGCCGCCGTCGCCGACCAACTCCTTGTTCTTCCTCATCGCCACCTTCCTGATCGTTCCCCTCCCCTCTTCCGCACCATCTGCGGCACCCCGGCCTACGTCGCCCCTGAGGTCCTCTCTTGCCGCCCCTACGATGCTGCCAAGGCCGACCTCTGGTCCTGCGGCGTTGTCCTCTTTGTCCTCATCGCCGGCTACCTTCCCTTCAACGACCCCAACCTCATGGCCCTATACCGCAAGATCTGCCGCGCCGAGTTCCGGTGTCCCCGCTGGGTTTCCCCGGACTTACGCCGCCTCCTCGGCCGCCTTCTCGACCCCGACCCCGCCGTCCGTATCTCCGCCGCCGAGATCGTCCACGAGCCCTGGTTTCGCAAGGGCCTTGACGCCGACCGATTCGCCGCCGTGACCCGTCCCCATCGCCATGACCATGACGGACGCATCGCCTCCAAGATCGGTGACAGTGGCAGCGAGGAGGACCGCGACGGAGACCTCAACGCCTTCGACCTAATCGCCTTGTCCCCCAGCCTCGACCTTTCCGGTTTCTTCGCGGGGCTCGAGTTGGCGACGCCGTTGCCGTGGAGGGAGAGATTCATCTCTGGCGATTCGGCGGAAGAGATCCTAGCCCGTGTGGAGGCTGCGGTGGCGGGCGAGGAGGGGATGACGGTGCGGCTGCTGGGCAAAGAGGGTCGTGCGGGCGCAGCGTTGGAGGGCCCCGCGGGGGAGTTGGTGGTGCTGGTGGTGCTACGACGGCTGAACAGGGAGTTGGTGATGGTGGAGATGGAGACGGGCGTCGGGGACGGGAATGGAGACTTCTTGAGGGAGCGGCTCCGTCCGGCGCTCGGGGGCTCCGTCGGCGAACCGGACAGTCGGGCCTCTGGCTCGACCGGATCCGAACCGGATTTGGTTTTGTTCGACGAGCCGGACGAATCCAGCTCGACTAGCTCTTCTTAGCAGCTAATGATGTCACCGACCAGGATTAAAATTATAAATGAAAGAACCAC
>CM017192.1:42299790-42424790 GCA_004837865.1 Musa balbisiana
TAGTGACTCCAGAATTTTCACCGGGTGATGCGGTCGGTCATCATGTCCTTCGTTCCTTGGATGTATGTCTGATGTACTTTCGTGACTAGAAAGTAAATTCTTTATTCGATCCTAATGGTTGCTCTAATTGCTTTTTTTTTTTTTTTTTGCGAGATACGTTCCGGAAGTCTCGTGCTTCCGTACCCTTGCATCGTACTTGAGATCTGTTTATTTAATTATGTAAAATATATTATAAATAGTATTAGATTCTAATTGTGATTATTGTTCAATAAAAGAATACATTAATTATGATAGAATTCTTTGAGAGATTATTTTGATGAAACGAACTTTCTTAATTATTTTTTATAAATCATCTGTTTTCACTTATAAATAGATAAGAACTCTTAATGAGATGATATGTGACGTAATAATATTAAAATATTATACATCTTTTCTCATCTCTTTTTTTCCTCTAATTCATCGCCCATAGCAGTTATGTTAAAAATAATAAAAGAAGAGAAAACTAGTTTAGTTCTTCTTGCAACTCATATTTTTCCGGTCAGACAACGGTGTGATTGTAGATCATACAAAGGTTTTCGGAATAACATTGATATATAATTATTTGATTTTAATTTCTGGTATTTAATTTTTTTTGTATAATAGCATAGTTATAATTTTTTATCCTAATAATTGGTATCATAATCATATTTTGAAATAAATCAAATACCTCGTATCATAAAATAATAAAAAAAACCCAAATTATGCTACTATTATGATGCTACTCTTATGCAAAAAAAAAAATATTTAATACTAAAAATTAAAATCAAATAATGATCGATCAAATATATGATACATTAAATAATCTTTATTTGATTTGTAGGTGCATTGTCATCGCATTCAAAGCTACAACAATGCTAATATACAAAAAAAAGCTAGATTTATCTTCTTATCTCTTTATATCTTTCATAAGATTACTATGAATGATGAATTATGAACAAAAGAGAGATGAGAGAAGATATATAATCTCTCAATGACTTTATATGACTAAGGGAGATAAGGAAAGATCTGTAATATCTCAATTATATCACATCACATATCTATGTTGAATCCCTATGATGTCTTATCTATTCCTAGTGAGAACATGAGGTTTAAGAGAAATAATTAAAAGAGTCTCTCTTATCAAGGTTATCTCATAAGGAATTCAACATAATTGGATTTCATTTCCATTGATCGATAATATAATCATAATCAAAATCCAATGAAATCTATAATATATCTTATATAATTAGATAATACTACATAATATAATATTCTCCCACTTAACCCATTAATTAATAAGTATAAAAAATTTAAAAAATAAAAATAAAAATGAAATAAAATTTATTTAAGAGTAATTTTACTTAATTAGATTCGAAAATTTTGAAAAAGTATTTTACATGTGTGCATGAATTTTTTAAATAAGTCAATAAATTCAATAATAATAATAATACTATATTAAGTTTGATTGCCAATGCAAATCATAATGATTACATGTCATCGATGTCACACTCTCTTCTATGTACCACTAGAAGAAAGTAAAAAATATGAATAAGTATATGCATTATCATGTTAGTCTTTTTCGATACTTTAGTCTTTTTTGATATAGTAAAAAATGACTCTTATAATTTATCTTGTCAAGATAATCATATTATCACATTAACCATAATAAGTATATGCATAAATGTGAATAAGATAATAGAAGCAAATAACTTTAGTTAATGTCAATTATATATAGATTTCAGAATTACCCAAAAATAAAACACTAGACGACTAAAAACATAATAATATATTTGAAAAGGATGAAAGATTATATATATATATATATATATATATATATATATATATATAATTAGATCAGATGTTGATATTTTTATATATTGATTTTATAAATTATTTCAATAGCAAGAAGTCTACTTTATGTTTTATATTTATTAATTATAGGGATAAGTATAGGAAAAAAAATAAAGCAATGTATTATTACATTATTAGTGATAAAACCTGATTTCATGACATGTTTTAAGACCACTAATCAAGCTTTAGGATTATAAAATTTTATCTCAGAACTTAATATAATCAAACTCGATTGTCGGAAAATACTTTGTGACATATTACAGTAATTTCCTAATCTAAGATTAGTAAGTACTTTGGCAGTTATATACATTATGGTATAAAGTACTTGATGATTAAAGAAAAAGTCTAAAAATAATTAATATCAATTAACAACTTGAGTCTTATTGTATTGATTATTGATCTGTTCATTTATGACTTACAGTCTAAAGTATTTGAAATAATATATTCATATGATAGGGTTTGTGAGCAACACATAAAAAATATGATAATATATATTTGAGTGAATATTATAATTGATATTTTTAAAATTATTTATTTATGTAATAATGTTTACATTTATGTATGTACATATTATAGTTAATGTGATAATATGATTATCTTGACAAGATAAATTATATAAGTCATTTTAGATTACATTAACAAAGGCTAATAGTATTATGATATATAAAAGGAAGTATGATATTGATGATTTATAACTACTATAACTTGTTTCGATAATCAGATTCAATGGTATTATTATGTTTACTGGACTTATTGATCTGTTTTATAAAATTTGTAATCCCAATTAAATAAAATTACTTTCAAATAATCTTTTGTTATATTTGTTTTGAATTTGAATTATCTCTATATTATCAATTAGTGGATCAAATAGAAGAATGTTATATTATATGGTCCTATTTAATTATGTAAGATATACTATAGATATAATTGGATTCGGATTACGATTATATGATAGAATTACTAACCAATAGAAAAGATATTCTTATCAACCAATAGAAAAGAAGTCCAACTATGATAGAATTACTTATGAAATGATCTTGATGAGAGGACATTTGTTCTCTCTTATAAATAAAAATGATATTCTAGAGATCATAGATTTACTATCATCTCTTTGTAGATCGATAATATTGCTTCATTCGGATTGGACTACTTATAGATTATATAAAAATTTTCTAAATAACATCAAAAGATATACATTCATAATTTTTAATTTATATTTATTTAGTTTAATTTTTGATATTAAAAGTTTTTATATAATAACATAAATATAATATTTTTTTATACTAACAAACGCATTATACTAACAAAGACTCAAAGAAATCCTTATATTCTATGGGACTTATCAACGAATTAGCTAGCGAGAAGTTTAAGATAATGAAATGTATCGAGTGAATCATAAAAACGTGGATTCAGAAACAATGAAGGCGAAAGTCAAAGCATCCCATCGTAGACACACCGTGGTGAGGGAGTGATGGATGTCGTCTCTTGGGTTCGTTAAGGACCCTAAAATCGAAATGGAAATCCACATTCAGCGACTTTGACTTGAGCTTAGTCACACAAACAAATGTTGGGCGGGTCGGGTCGGGTCTGGTGTTGCCCTGCCCGTTTGCCCCACTAATTTGGGTATTTTGAGATGAAATCGTGGATTCACTCTCCCACCCCTCGCCGCCAAACCAAGGAACTATCTCTTTCCCCTCGAATCCGTGTTCCACGGAGATACCGTGATTTTTCATTTGATTAATTTGTTTGTTTTGCTTTCGCTTTGATCTCAAAATTATGTTCTCTCCACGCTGTTGCTCCTCCTCTCACAAAAAGTAGTGTTGAAGACCCAGGTTTAAGTTCATGGTACTTTTAAGGCTTCTTCATGCATCGAGTTGTTACAAGAAGAGCAGAGCAGTTGCATTGAGCTAATCTCTTATCCTGGATAAGAAGAAGGAGATGATTTTTCAGAAGCGTACCGCCCCCTGCGTATGGATGGCCAACTGTTCGATTACAGTAGCCTGCACTGCAATCTTGAAAGCGGACAGCCTAACAATAACTATTCATTCCATTATGGTAAGTGAAAGAAGGTGTGCAGCACCACCGGGCGGGGCGGGGCGGGGCGGGGCGTTACCTCGGTTTCTAATGCTAACTAAACAAACGAATCCCTGCTTGGATTTTCTACTTATTAGATGCGATCTGCATCGCAGGGTTTCGATGTTGATTTTTTTTGTTGAAATAAGCAGAACCTGTTTGTTGGATCTTACACTATCTATCTATCGTTAGCCGGAAAGGTGTCCGAGCCTAATAATCGTCACCAGGAAAAGGAAGCATAAGACGCATTGGAGCGAATAGCAGCCCAAACTCGGGACAATACGGAGACAGCAAACAGATAAGACAACGATGGATCGAGAGAAAAAAACATCGACGAGGTCCTCCTCCGGGAGAAAGGCTCGGCTGTCAATGACAAGTCCTTTTCGGAAAGCCATTTCAATGACAAGTTATTTTTTATTGTCTTCTCTTTTTGGATACAAAATGCAAATAAAATAAATACATTGGGGTCGTCGGTATTTTCATCCGGCATGAAACACACATATATATATATTTGCATTACAAGGAAAACATACTTGATTATCGCATTGTGTATTAAGATTTATCTTCCGGTTCTGCTCTGGTGCTCTGCTCACCATCCAAAGCCTAGTCGCACAATGATCGATGCTTTGATACCAACGAAATCGATCCCGTGCATCTTGCACTACAAATTTTCAAGGGCCTCTACTTCCCAAATGTATACTTGTAATCTCTTAATTACATAGATACGCTAATGGCTGCATATGTGCCCGAGGAAAGGAATTAGACGAAGCACTTGTATTTTCTTTCGAGATCCATATACTTATTTCACTGTAGATGGAGTAGTGTACGATTGTGCCCGGACATGAGGCCCAAACTCGGAGGCGGAGGGAGAACCTGAAAGATATGCAATCTCCCTCTTTGGCTAGGGTTGGTAATGCATCTAAATTTACGTCCGACGGTAAGCCTCTCGTCTCGGGTAGCATCCAGATTGACTGCATAGCTGCTGCCTCGAATGCATGACACCATGATGCTAAACGGTGAAGACACGGAGGTGGTGCCTAAAATTTAGGTGTAATAGCAAATCAGAAACAGTTGGCTGACAAGAAATCAGAGCTTCACTAAATAGTCGCATAGTCCAAAGACAAAGACGGGCAGAGGTATACATGTAACGATACGTGAGAGGCGATGCAGATCAAAGTCAGCTTTGCGTGCGGATGGAGGCCCACAAGTGGCGGCTTCTCAGCGATTCAGCGTTACGATTGCTTTTTCCGAGGTCGAGGAAGGAGGGAGGAGGGAGGAGGCTGCGACTTGCTAAGTAGCTTCCCACGTTTATCGACAGCATCGGGGCGTTGCTATACTATTCCCCCCCCCCCACTTCCTCATATGTCCAATTCATTTTGTGACTAGGTTTTAGTTGGGGGGGGTTGGATTTGGGGCCGAGGAGGAGTGAATCAAGTCGACTTACCATTGAGATGGGTCAGGAAAGAGGCCCATCTGACCACCGCAACACATCCACTTTTATGTATGTATCAGAAGTTGCACGGAAATGATGCGACATTATATTGCAGCCGACAACCAAATCGTAAATCACATGCCATCGGTACGTACGTCATCGTCGGGAGGTATAAAAATGGGATCGTGTCCAAACTTGTGTGTTGCGGGTTTCTTCACAACATGATTTCGGCGGGATCGATTATAAGATTGCTCGATTGCCTCGTGCATTATTAATCCGTGGTTTCTTCTTCAGTTTTTGATGTCAGATCTTTGGTCGTTCTATCATCTTAATAATGGTGATCTCAAAATAAATAAAAAATAAAAAATTCTTTTCCTTTATTTTTTTATTTCTTTTTCTTCGGACACCATGATCAAATAATGACAATGCTCGGTGTTCCTTCTCCGATCGAGTCGATCGGACAGATTCAACCAGATCTTTAGGGTTTTAAATGTCGTTGATGAGTACGTTTTTAGTAGCACTGGAAAATCAGGAGAGGAAGAGGGGGATGGATACCCATTCGTGATTTGGTCGACCAACATTACATGAATCTACTATACTCTTCGATAAGTCGTGAAAAAGAATAATATTTGATGTATGATCCCGAGTCTTTTGTGCACTGTCTGCACAAACAATAAACTAACGGAGATGCTTTTTCCTCATAAATCAAATACACCCACATATTTAGTTAAATCTTATCTGTCTCATACGCCAAAAACATTACGAAACCATCTCATGGCATGTCTTCCTCGTTTTCTTTTTCTTTTTTTATTTTTCCCCATATTATTATTATTATTATTATTATTATTATTATTATTATTATTATTATTATTTTCTTTTCTCTCTTCACTACGTGGACCCCTCCCAAAGCTACTACCCTTAAATCTCCTTCCCTCGCCGCACCTATTTATCTTCCACCTCCTCCCTCCCCTGCCCTCCTCCTCTCCGATGTCGAGAACCATTTCGCACCACATGCGCGCGCGCGCGCACGCACACTGATGATAACCTGTTAGGTTTTCCTTTCCCTCTTCTCGTATGCCCCTCTACGTTGGCGTTGTCAAGCTCGGCTTTTGCTTGGTCGGCGTAGCCACTCTCGAGGGCACAGGGTCGGAATGTTCTTTTTGAGATGTCTTACCACTAGATCGGCAGCTTCTTGTGTCCATGTCTAAATCGGTGATCTGCTTTGACAAGGAAAAGTTGTAAGTTATTTTTCTATATTACCACGGAATCGGAAGGCTCTTAGCTCTTTTTTTTTTGTTTGTGGTGGGTTCAGAATGAGATAAAGCAGGGAAAAATCACACAGTTTCCTTGGTATTTCTGATGATTTAGTGTTCTTGTGTCTAGCATACTTCCGTCTCCCTGCCGTTTCCTGTGAGTCTAGGCCACTTCCATTTACGAGTTGCTGCTCTTCTTTTTCTTCGTGAACTCGGTTTCCGAGTGATGGGGAACTATAGATTTAGGTTCTCTGACATGATGCCCAGTGCTTGGTTTTACAAGCTCAAAGACATGAGTCACAGAGGAAACAAGAACCACGGCGCGCCACACTTCACGGGGAGTGGCTTAGGCGTGCCCTCAAAAACAGCTGCAGCCACTACACCAAAGCCATTCCCACCTGCGGAGACCGATCTCCTCCCCAACAGAGCCTCTTGTTACTATCCCAACAGAACGGAAGCAGAGAGGTTTTCCTTCTCTCCGACCCACTGCAAGGCCGTGGACACCCATTTCCCCGTGGAAGCTCCGAGGCTTTCCAAGAAGAAAGGCAGGAAGAAGCCGCTCAGATCTCCCACCAAACCTAAGTTGGTCGCCTCCTCTGTCTCTGCTGGCTGTAGCTGTAGAGCTTGGAATACGGAATCCATCCCCGAGTTCCCCTCGGCAGCGTCGCTAGAGGCTCCGCCTTATCCGCTCGACTACTACGTTGACGTCAAGGATCTTGAATTCCAAAAGATCAATTACTCCGGCGACGGCGGATTCGGGTACAATAATAACTTGGCCTCGTGGCAACACTCTCGTAGCTGCAGATTCAGATCCTCTGCCACGGACATCATCATCGATACGGACACCAACAACTCCATTACTGGAAAGCTGGAGTTGGTCGACGAATTCGACTCGGTCTCAGAGCTCAAACTCCGTCCGATCATCACAAAGCCCGGGATGAAAGAACCCGAAGAAGCCGAATCCGAGGAGGACGACGTGGATGACAAGGTGGGGATCGGTCATAACGTCAGTCTCGGAAAGGCGCAGAACAAGGTTCCAGTCAAGAAGTCCTCTCCTGGGCTTCATCGTCTTCGAATGAGAGCCAACTCTCCACGGCTGGCGAGCAAGAAAGTTCAGGCCCACCGCAGCAGGAGGTGCACCGTGTCGACGACGACATCGGCGGCGGCAACGAAGCAGAGGATGGGTTTATCGGAGAGCTTTGCGGTGGTGAAGTCGTCGTCGGACCCGCAGAGGGACTTCAGGGACTCGATGCTAGAGATGATCGTGGAAAACAATATCCGGGCATCGAAAGACTTGGAGGAGCTGCTTGCTTGTTACCTGTCGCTCAACTCCGACGAGTATCACGATGTCATCGTGAAGGCGTTCCAGCAAATATGGTTTGATCTATGTCGCAGAATTAAACTGTAGAATCTTAGGGGGGATATGGTTTTTTCTAATGTTGGTGTCATAGCATGGCTTCTGCGAGTCTTATTCGGTAGACAGCAAATTAAGTGAAAAGCACTTGCTCGGTGGTTGAATTCTCTGACAGAACCAAGTAAGTCAATTTTCTTTGTTTTTGGTTTTGTTTTTGGGTTGTGAACACCCTAACCCAACCCTACATAAGCAAGCATTTACTGTAACATTGTCTCTCATCATTTAGTGCCAATCATGTATGTATCGACGTTCAAGAAGGAATGAAGAAAGAAAGAAAGAAAGAAAGAAAAGAGTGTGTGTGTGTGTGTCACAGCAGCAAGGTTTTTTGGCCAACAACATCCAACGATTTAATCTTTGGGAGCAGAAAGTACCTTCAAATGAAAGAAAAAAGAGGACATTGTAGAGTTGTGTAATGACATGATGCGCCATGACCTGCTCCTTTACCCATCTCGATGGAACCACATATGGGGAGAGGGTTCCAACCAAGTTAACACCATTAACTTGCGCATTAAAGCAGTTCCAATAAAAAAGATCATTACGATGGGCTGCAGCCACTTGGTATGGAATGGTCCCATGACAAAGATATCAGAATTTGCTGTCTTCTCATCTCAAATGCAGCACGGAAGGCATTTGCAAACGGCACAAGGAAGCTCAAAGTGAATAGACGTCCTCTTGTCTCATCTATCCAAGGACACCAAATGAAACAAATCTTCCACCTTTCCTCACTGTTGCTTCGTATACATTTCTCACATTACGCCATGGGAACCCAAGGGCAACATTCAACGTCCCTCGTGCAAGAGAGAGAGCTGACAGATTCTGGCATAAACCAACTGAATCAACCGAGGGGACTGTACGCTGTAATTCTACATGTTATAGTCATAAATGCAGCATCACCGTAGCTGTTACTTCCGCAGTCAAAGTCACTGTTTTACCCGCATCGCTCTCTCTCTCTCTCTCTCTCCCCTTCTCCGGAATGACTAGCCAACAGATGTACAAGCCTCGCTGAATTGGGGTCAGTAAATGATGCAAGAAAAAGTAGAAGACAGTCTTTAGAACTTTCGAAAATCTGAACTTCCAGAACCATGCAAACAGGAACACGGCCTAGTAAATTTGACCTGACAAGGTTCAGCTCAAGCAAATTAATGGAACCTTTGAGATCTGCTCGATATCTTATCTACTGTGAAGAGGATTGTTATATATATATATATATATATATATATATATATATATATATATATATATATATATATATATATATATATATATATATATATATATATATATATATATATATATATATATATATATATATATATATATATATATATATATGCTTTGGGCCCTTGTTTGCTCACCTGCAGTCCATTGGATAAATTAATCAGGTATAGCTTCCGAGACATCCCATCATAATCATAAGGTAGGATTCTCTTTTGTAAGAGCGAGGATAATTGAAATACAAAACCTAGAATTTGACATATCACATCAGAAACACGGACTCCGAAAACAAAAAAACAAAAGTGCTTTTCTCAAGACAAGTGAAAACTCGTCCGGGCAATTCCGAGCAACCCATATTTCGCAATGCCAGTTTCCGTGTGCATCAAAGAATTTCCAACATGATCGCGGCACACAGTTATTGTTATTATCATAACCAGTTTCTTTTTAACCTCGTCTTGTGGGAATCATACAAGTCATTGTTATTATTATTATGTTGTTTCGCACGTTCTAAATGTTGTTCGGTCCCCGGTTGTATGTATAGTATAGTACTCCATCGCGGTCACCAAGGTTCCCGGGAAATATGTGGGAAAGTGGTCGGCAACCAGCTTGCTACGTGGTGCATGCATCTCTCTGCCTGCCTTTCTTTCCTTCCATGCATCTTGCTCGCTCGCACATCTTGGCTGACTCGCTTCTTCTCTCTCTACCTGGGTGTTCTCCCCAGTCGTATATCCCATTCACGATTCTTGCTTGGTTCTCGACGACAATGCTCGTGTCTCTGGTTGGCTTCTTGCCAATACTACTACACTGACAAGTACATAGAGCAGGAAAAAGTTGCCTCTTGATGGGAGATCAACCCACTTGCTTTTTCTTTTCTACTAAATGAATGAAAATGGCGAAAACATTTTGACCTAATCCCCAAACGATACAATGGTGCAAAGACACAACAAAAACGAACGAGCAAAACTTTAAGTGTTGACAACGTGAGACGAATAGCCAGCAGTAGTTGGTTGATTTGGCGGTCGTAAAAATAGACAGACATACCGATATGGGTTAGTTTCTGATACGGTAAGGGAACAAGTAATTATTTGGTCCTCTTTTCTTTTTTTTTCAGTTAAAATATATACTTTCCAATCGAAAAAATATTACTTTATTGTATCCGACTGGAATGGAACAAAGTGATCGAACAAGAGATGTTGGTTCTACGGGGATAAAAATGCCAATCTTGAACATGATCCAAAAATCCCGACTTTCATCCCTAGGTTTTAATACAAAACTGATTGATGTAGCTATCAATGAGCGTTGACTTGCGGAGTAATCATGAATCCGGTAAGTAAGAAAAGTATTTTCGACTTGATAGAGAATTTAGACAAATGGTTGACAAAAATGAAAATGAAAATGAAAATGAAAATGAAAATTTAGAAGAAGCGTGCCACGAAATTGAATAAAAGCCTGGCAAATATTTGTATTCATGGAAGTAGATTCAATATTATATTTGCAAGTATGGTCCGAATCCTTTTTCCCTTCTTGAGCTGTCGGTAACACCGACTCGAAAACTGTGGCAGACTCCTTACGCCAACAGTGTGGTTGTCCATCAATGTTTGGCCAGCTAGCTCGCAGCGTGCATGCAGATCCTTGTGTTCCCCATCTACTCCCAAACTTTGTTCGCTGCGACTTTTCCTTCCTTTTTCCTACGAAACTGCATGAATGCGTCCATGGCAGTCACGTAAACACGAATTGATGCACAACCCCGAAATGGGCATGCATGCGATGGACCCACCCAATTGCCAAATCTCATCAAACGTCACTCACCTCCGTGTCCGACCATATGCTGCCTGTACCCGTCCCGGTTGATGAACCCCACACGCGCGCGCGCACAGAGAGAGAGAGAGAGAGAGAGAGAGCGCGAGAGCGAGCCCACCTACGACGCATTGTACGCAAGGGGAGGAAGATCGGCAGGCACCGGCGGTGAGTCGCGCCACCTCCCCCACTCGTGAGTACTCTTCGTTCCCCTAAACTAATGATGCTAGTTTATGAGATCTAGAATCTACTGTCTTCTCAAATTAACTGGGGAAGTCAAATTAGTTGGCAAGGAAGTGGCGACCTTTACAAAAGAATTTGTCCTTGCACTTCCTTGGAGCTAAAAGGTTGGGAGTATGCAATCATGAATCGAGAACCGAAAGGAGGGAGGCGAAGAATGGATGGGCAACCAATCGACTTGTCCCTCCTTTGCCCGACAAGAGAAGATTGCAAATATCATGCTGTGTACGTCATGACAAAGGACGAACACCATGGAAAATTAACTAAGAAGAAGAAGAAGAACCCCTTTCCTGGTTGGTGGATAGGTGGGTAGATAGATTCCTTTTGTTCCATAGGTGTTTCTCTCTTTGCCTAGTCCTCAAGGTCGTCATCGTCGTTGGTTTGCTGCCGCGAAGAGCTAAAGGAGTTTGCTAAATCGGTCACGATGGAAGAACGCGGCTTTGAGTGTGGTCGACGTGATCAGACTTGTTAAGTTTGGTTAATATGAATTATATTCATACAGTTAGAGGGAAAGATAAATAGTTTGTGTGTTTGGCAATGAGAATATGTTTGACAATTTGATCTAAGATAAAATAGAATTTGATAGCAATATATTTCATGCACGAGTAGAATATTGGATTGACACATAGATAGCTAACTTCAACATTCTCACAATATATTGTAAAAGTGAGGGTAGAGCTGATATCAAGTTCATTTAATAGATTCATAACTTAATTGAGTTATACAATAACGGTGAGCGATGGTTCGGTATTCAACTTCACTTGTAGACTTTATAATTGTCTTCTACTTCTTTGAACTCCAACCGATTGGATTTATCTAAGGAAGATAATAAATATACCATGACGTAAATATTCTATCATTGATGTTTGTTGCTTAATTAGCATCAACAAAAGCATGTAAATAAAGTGATGAGTATTTATAAAGAAAGAGTCCGTGATTAGAGGTCCCTTTGAGATGTCGCAAGACTGATTTTACTGTAAACGAATGCATAGTGGATAGTTGATGTATGAATTATGATAATTTGTTGATTACAAATGAGATGTTTAGATGTGATGGGATTGTTAGGTTGTGGGGTAGGTATATAGGTATTGGTAGAGAATCATTATCATGTATGTATCAATGGGTTCAAGAGAAGGTAAAGACATTGATTGTGTTTTTGAGGGTATTACTTCATTAATAAGGTGAACTTGTGAAGAAGTAAATAGAGAAGTAGTGGAGGGAGTGAAGAGCTACTGAATTGAAGTTATAATGGAGTGTATATCATAATGAGAAGGACTGGATGGTGTGGTGAGAGGCTTGTATGATGGGGTCAAGTGTACTCCACAAAAATGATATGGCATGATATAAAGACTTTTTGAATTTGGAGATCGTAGCATCAAAAAATATTATGTTCAAGAGAGTATCCTATGAAGATGCATGACTTAGATCTTGATGTTATCTTATGTAAAACATAGGGGCATAGCCATAGATAACATACATAGCCAAATACTTTAAGTTTTTTAATGTTTAGGATTTTATGAAATAATTTTTCAAATGATGACTAAGACTATAGAACTAGAGTTAGCATGCAGTTAATGAGGTAAACTATAATTTGAAAGGCTGCTGACCAAAAGATTAGTGGCATGATAGTTTAACATAAAAGGGTAAGACCAATTTCAACTATATGCTAATGTTTACGTTTGATAGAGCCAACTAGTTAAGGAGTGTGTGGGGGTGACTTGAGGTGTTGTATACTATAAGAGACAGGATGTTAAGGCTTGATATTCACCTATACCATCAGAGTAAACTATTTTAATTATAGATTTGAAAAAGTTCTCAATCAACTTTCTAAAGTTAGTAAACACCATGGAAACTTCATATTTATGTTTGAGGATATAACCATATGTACTTAGTAAAATAATCTACAAAGATAATATAAAATTTAAAATTATCAATAGAAGTGATTGAGACAGGGGCCCCAAACATCTGTGTAAATAATTTTAAATAGTTTAGAGTAGAATATGAAAGATTTTTAAAAGTTAGTTTATAACTTTTATTACTAAGACAAGTATTATAATGAGTTATAATGCTACTTGTTTTGAAAGTTGGAAGAGAATAATGAGAAAGTAGTTTTTGTTAAATAGAGGATGAGGGATGACTAAGATGACGATGCCACACATCAATTATAGCTATAATTGAAGAGTGAACAGTGGGCTAGGTGATTTATTAAGCTGACAGCCACTCGTAAATATTATCTTTATTCTAGCCTTGGACCAAGGATGCTCCCGTGCTCAAATCCTTTATAAAAAAAGAGTTAAAAAAGAATTCAATAGAGGTGTTATTTTATTTACAGAATTGAAAAATGAAAATAAGGTTCTTTTTAATATAAGGTGCACATAGAACATCGTTAAGTGTAAAAATGGTGGTGTGTGAGTTAAACATTATGGAATTAGTATGAAAAATGAGGATTCTGTTACTATCACTGATGATGATATCTTCATTGCTTTTATAGTCATTGTAGATAGATAAGTTCTGCAGATTAGAGGTAATATAATAAGAAGTGTTGGAGTTCACAATCTAATTATTTGGATGAGTGGTCGGAGTAGTTATGATATTCGCTTGAGGCCAATTAGATGTAGTAGTTGTTAGGAAACCTTAGAGAGTATCACATGCATAGTGAAAAATAAAAAACAGAAATCAATTTCCCAGAAACAAAATTATATCAAATCACATGTGAGATTGGAAGCGAAAAACTCATCAAATTTGAAAACTACGCAAGATGTGAGATGATTTTACCCAATGGAACTCATATATCTCTAATCTGCAGATGCTAATCAATGGATGAAGGAGATCTCGCGATCTCTTCTCTAGCTATAATCCACATGGTGGATGAAGCGATGATGCACATTCTCTCGCGACACATTCTTTCCTCGTTTTCGCACACTACTACCAACACAATAGGGGCAGTCATCTTGTTGCCCTCTCGCACCAAGGGGGGAGTTAGTTGAGGAAGAAACATGGGAGAAGTTAGGGAGGTGGTAGCTAAGGGTCTAACTTTATAACCCTTTTAGTCTCACATCCCTTTTTATAGAGAGCTCATACTGCTAACTCTAATGGATTTTGCCCTATTGAGTATTGGATCTCTATCCAATTTTCCTAACATATTGTATACTGAATCTCCATCCAATTATCCTTAGTTTAATGGAAATTTGATCTCTATCCAATTATTCATTCTAAACTCTTATTGAGTCTCATCCAACGGATCTAATAAAGTAGGAGCTTATTGGATATCACATATATAATCTTATATTTGTCGTATCATCCACTATATGTGTATGACTCTCCAAGCCTGATATTGAGCTGGTCGTGAGTTGTACCTATCTGAACTCCTTCTGATTCAGTGAATTATCATCCCGTGATAATTTACTCAACTCACTGACTATGAACGTACCAATCCACTACGCCATAGTCCCCAAATTATATAAGATGATCTAATCTATTGGACATTCATGCCCTTAGTTATCGTGTATCTATAGTCTCTCATCCATCTAATATCTCAAAAACCGTATACCGGACATGGTGTTGTTAAACTCGTATGAAATCTACTCGAGTCTCGTTCTAATCAAATTCTCCTGAAGAACTCATTTTCTCTTAATCTGAATAACCATGGCCAAGGATTTGTTTGAGCGAGAACACACAAGACATTTATCTCATGACACCGAGAGTGGATGATCCTCTATCGATACTTAATTGCCCTCGTAAGGTTAGTTACCACTCATGATGACCAATTGTGTTAGATCTGGAACCTCTAGACCTATAAGTTCGGTATCAAGGAGCGTTGTCCTCATATAGGAAATCATTTGTATATTAAGTCAAAGGACTAAACACACAACTAGGATCACGAAATCGTTGTCTAACAATAAAGTATCATTAACCATCCAGCATTCCGTCAGCGGATCATTCAATGAACTCATTCTCTAATGAGCACCTACTTTGTATCCTTAGTATCCCCACACGAGTAGTTATGAGATTAGTCGTCTCTATCATATGGATGGATATACAACCATCGGAGGAGGAGAGACAGTAGTAGATCTCAATGGATCTAAGCAGAGATATGTGGGTGGAGATTTCTTCACCGATGAAGAGGAGCGGCCAACAGCTTAGTGCAGATTAATCGACAGTGGTGTGGCTCTGTACTTACTGTCAATGGTGGAAGAAATAATCTTGCTCAAGACAAGAGATGGCTTTGATATCATGATAGATTAAGACGTGATAAAAAAAAACTTGTTAAATTTTGTTAACATAAATTTTATTTATACATGTTAAAGAAAAATATTTTCTATGAATTAGTTAGGAGAGATTTTTATGAAAATCTTATTTGTATGAGTTTTGGGGGCAATGAATTAACGTCACTAATTACCGCAACAGGATGTTGTAGTTTCGACCTCTCGCCTCGTCTTGTCTCATCTCGTTCGTCCGCTAAGTGATTTGTGCGGAGTATTTTCTTATAGCCTTTATGTATTTTACGGATTTCGATTGGTTCGATTTAGTGTTCCATCTGTGCAGGATTTGCACTCATGCACGTCCTCAAAAGAAAAAGATTCAGAAGACGATTTCTTTTCTCTTTTGTACTTGACAACAATGAGAGTTCGTCGGTCAGACCCACAACAACATCCAGCCACTACGAATGCGGGTGAGACGGAGGCGTCGACAGGGACCATCCACCCACTCATGCGAGGATGAGATAAAGACAGGCCGCACTCGTTGATAGACGTAGGTGGACGAGACCGCAGACGCCCGCGCGTAAGGATTTGTATATGTTGCATTTGGATCACCATCCCCGCCGCATATATCGACCGCGCCATCCCGCTTCGTCGTCTTGCACCGGCGTCAAAGCGCAGTGTCTCTGCTGCTTTTGCTTTTGCTTTTGCTTCTGCTTCTGCTTCTCTCTCTCCCTCCTCCAACACTAATTGCATTCCCTGTAACGTAATAGTAGTAGGGGACACGGGAGACGTAAAAGAGAACTCAACCTTTCCCCACCCACCAAATGGTCGCCTATTGGACCTACTGTCCCTCTTGACAAGCATGCAAGCCTCCTGGATTTCAATGTTTGGCATAGTCTTGATAGAATATGATGAATACCACATAGTCTCTCTTAGTTACCGCCTCTTCTTCACTAATTCTCTTGGGAATTAGACGCCGACGCCGACACCGCAGATGAGGGAGAATGCTTCTTGAACAGCCCCGCGAAGTACGCTGGCTTCATTAGACCACATATGACTATTCTTGTCCACAACAGTAACCAAATACTTGGGTCATAAGTAATACACACTCATAATAGAAATTAGCTCTTTATGGTTTAGCTAGCTTTTTAATTATTATTATTATTATTATTATTACTATTATAAATGATTGGTCACATAACTTGATCATTTTTCCCCCATTCTCCGTGTGTAATTAATTAGCTCTTTATACTTTCAGATCGCTGAAACTAATAATCTAATCTTTTCAATATTAGCTGCAAGAAATAACTAACTTATATCTCACACATGAATTTCCAACATCTCTCACCTCGTTTCTCTCATTTCAATCTTCTTAACTATGATCTTACATTTTCTTAGCTTGATTCAAAATTTGATTTCAATTTGGAATTGAATTTGTGAATTTTAACAAAGTCCAAATCAATATTTTAAGTTTATTAATTTATGAGCTAATTACAATGTTAAAAAGTTGAACATGTAATAAAGAATATTTAATTTTCTTCAACCCATGTCTCACACAAGAAACTCCAAATACAAATTCCTGGACATGTAAAAAGGAAAATAAAAAGTAGATGGTCCCTGCAAATATACGGTATTATATGGTCTAAAATTGGTACCCTGTCCCTCGATACGTTGTTGCCTTCTCAACCACGGCAAATCCTGTGGTTACCATTTTATATGGTACTAGTAAAATCACTGGTGTTGAGCGCGACAAAGATGTGAAGACGAACAGACAGGCTCAGGATTGATTTGATGGGCAATAATTGTTGAGGATAGGAGCTAGCTTTGCCTCTGAACAGAGACTCTAGGCAGTGAGTGAGATCCCCCGGTGCACGATAATTGAATCCCAAAAGTCACCGTATGAAACACTCACCAACCTCTCTATGTGATCAGAAATGGTACCTAAGTCTTATGCTGGGATGGACTCAGCTGAACCAGAATAATTCATAGATATATATAGCGGCACACAGGGAGAACGCGGTGGCATGGAAGGCGACATGCTCTTTGGATGGATGATATAGTAGCACACAAGAAGCATCCACGGGTTTTGCCGGGGGTTAATATTCCAATCGCCATTAAATGGATGGTGATGATGGCATTTTTGTGCATGGTTCCGTATTAGCAGAGGCAATTATTATGTGGCTGGTGATGATGGCTTTTTTGTGCATGGTTTCGTATTAGCAGAGGCAATTGTCTTGCGAATTAAAATTCCACTGACGCTCTTCTTTTTCTGCAAATAATAGGAGGAGCACGCATGAGTTTAATGGGGGTGAGTGGAAACAGCTCATGTACTTCCCTCGAACACAGAAAACAAATGTCCGAACTCCATATGAATAGATCGATACAGCGAGAATAGCTCGCTTACACCTCGTTGTCTTATATTCAGAGACGACAGATTCGACTTTCAATGATTGAGGCTGGCATGAAGATCCTTGCGGGCCCTACCACCTCCCTATCGGCATGCATGGGAGCCACTATTTATCACGTATTGCTGATGATGACTGTCTCTCTCTCTCTCTCTTCTCTTCTCTTTGTTTCAAATGAAAAATGAGACGACAGTGTCGATGATGATGATGATGATGGCACGCCACAGCAAGAGGTAGATAAAAGGTCCGGCGGGCCTACTGCTTCCAAGGTCATGTTGCTTTAGCAACAGGAAACCAGCTGTTGTTGAGGTCGGGAAGCCATCCCTACAATTTGTTTACTCTTCCCGTGAAATTTGTAGGTCATAGTTTTGAGTTATTCGTTGGGCGCTGTAGCCATGCCCATTCACTGCTGAGTTAGATGGACATATGGATGTGGGTGGGAGCCAGGAGAGCTACGAATCCATGGAGGCCGATCGATCCAGTAATGCACAGTGCTGCTGCTCTCTCGTCTCTGTCATCCAAAAGATACTGCTACTGCTACTGCCGTGGGAAGGTTCTGTCACACTGTTTGGTCCCTCCCCCTGATCTCACAATGACTATTAAAACTGGTGCTGCAAGGAAACATTGGTAGCTACGCATTCCGCTCTATAGGCCCCTCCACACGTTGATATTTCACTATCATACCACCTTCCACCACGTCCCATATTGCTTCCACCCAATCTTTACGCTGTTCCTCCACCGAAGAAAAGTCATGCCTCTTTTTTCTATTATTATTATTATTATTTATTGTTATTTTGTTAGATAAGAGTGAGACGTACGGTTCACAAAATAAAACAACTCAAAATCTCTTCACAGATATTGAAAATGTGGAACCAACCACCGCATCTCAAGCTCAAGAAAAAAAAAATCTAATTCTCCTTTCAAGTTTACAATCATACTAAGCCGACGACCTCCTTAAACTTGGGTGAGGGTGGCGATCCGATCCCATCCGATCAGAGAGAAGGAAGGCCCAGTTGCCCTTCTCCATTTATGCGTCTTACTTACATGAAGATGAGTGTAACAACAACAACAACAACAACAACAATTGCATTCCATGATTGGGTTCGCGATCGATCATATACCAAGCACAAACGAGGCTACCCCTAGAGAGACGCAGCACGCTTTTAAGCTGAGCTATGGGACGACAAAATTACAAGATACGTAAGATCTTCCTGCTGCGACAAGCTTTGGCCCTGATATGGTGATCTCAGACCATTTGGAACGGGGTGCAAAATTATTAGCACATAAAATAGTGATTATACAAAATGATGATGCTATTAAGAAGAAGAAGAAGAAGAAGAAGAAGAAGAAGAAGAAGAAGAAGGAAAAGAACTTGATAATGTCCCATGTGGGCTCATCAAAACTCCAGTAAACAAACTTCATCAGATTAATTGCGGTGGATTTCGTCTGAAATGATGATATATACGAGGGCCCCCCCGGAAGTCTTCTAAAGACTCGCTCTGACTGTAGCCAAAAAGAAAGAAAAAGTAGATCCTGCACGAAATCATTTGTCGGCGACAGAGAGAGACCGACTCGACCGAACACATAGTTTGTGTTTCCTTATTGCTGGTGTGAATGCGCGCAGTGTAGCGCTTCCCTATATCGCACCATAATTATGTCCTGCCACCCACCACTTTGTATCATTAATCACTATCGGATCGGATCTGCTTTGCCAATCCGTGAATATGGCGAGGTCATTTCGTTTCCAACTTTGCACGATCCTGCTGGTTCAGGCATGCACAGCTCTTGCTTCCCCTACCGTCATCCAATCTCCACTTGGTCTTCTAATTATTACGGCCCAACATCCACACATTAATTTCCAGCTGCCAAAGGATCCAAACCGATCCAATTTGAGGTCAGCTATTTAGAATTCGAAATTTTGGATTAATCTCGTCACTCAACCAACCAACCAACCAATATATATATATATATATATATATATATATATATATATATATATATTGCCACCCTTGGACTTCGTTGCATAGGTACACGTGGGTTGGCCGGGAAATGACATCTAGTTTGCCTGCCCGACGCATTGGCGGATGCAAGGGGCTGACTCCAACCCACAAATGGGCTTCGCCTAAAGAGCAACATCTGTGTGTGGCATATAAAAGTTTATGAAACCCCTCTCCACAACGTATGCGGTTTTCTATTACCAGTTGGGTATAATTCTCCATATTTTGATGATTTATGATGAATATTTTGAGTTATACTTTACAGATGGCCCATATTGGTACCGAAAATTTTAAATGATGATACCAAAGATAATCACCCTCACAAACGATAATTAATGACCCTGAAAGCTTTCATCTAGCGTTCGGGTCTGGAATACCATAGTACAAACCAGTGGTCGACTCGACTTCAGGTGGGGAACATATACAACCTCCGTTCTTCCAGGTAGCAACACTTACACTCTGCCTAGTTCCAGTTATATACAGGCACACATATGATGATGATGATACACACACACACACACAAACTTTACATCCCAGGGGGTCCACTCAAGTCCCACCTCGTGAAGGCTTGTACGTATCAGCATCAAACACCACATATCATCAGAGGCTTTCTGGGAGTATTAAGTCTCTTAATTAACCACTTCCACCTGCAGATCCTTGCGTTTTCTTCCTATAATCTCCTGGAGTGGTAGACAGACGAGGGCCAACGTATGGCGCCTGGAACCCGATCGATGTTCTCTACCGAGCCGACCGTGTTAAACATGCGCTTGTTGAGCCTTTCGACCAGAGCTTTGTGCAGCAGCTGGCTTCGCACATCTATCATCGATCGGTTCCTCATCAACCGCCGGCTATCGACAGGCCTCTTGCCTCCTCGGACACTGGAAGCCACCCGGGCCTCTGCCGAGACGCCGCACTTCCTGTGGAGCTGATTGGTTATCGACTCATTTTCTGCAGGGTCTTCTTCCGGGCAAAACCGTGTTGACTCGTGGCTGTTGGCTATGAGCTGATGTTCCACATGGTGGAAGGTTCCGTCGCTCTCTTGTTCACTGGCTGATACGTAGTTGACAGCAGAATACTTAGTAGAATGGATGGAGCTCATGTCCTCATTATCCATTAGTCCATCTGTAACTAAACAGTGATCCGGAGATTATATAACCAGAGCGTAAGAACCGTCGATAATGACGACTTGTACATACCTCCAAGCCAGTCTGCTTGGTGATGGTTGTGTTGCTGGCAGAAGATCCCTCGAGAAGAACTCATCCCAAATACTGATGACCCTTGGGAGGAAGCAGGGGAGGAGAGGCAGTAGAAAGGATGAATTCTTCCCTCCTGTTCATCATCCACATAGTTGTACACATGGGGCCAGTCTCCCGGAACACCTTCCTTGCAACCAGACATCGACGCTGCTGATATCGCCTGGGCGATCATCTCCGCTATCTCTGCTGGCTCTCGATCAGTAATGTCCAGCTCCTTTACCATCTCATTGGCCACATCAGTCGGCGTGTCGCTGACGATGTCGAAATGAAAGTATATGTTGCTCGCATTACCTAATACGCAAAGAAGCAAAACATCATGCCAAGCATAAAGATGTCATAATTCTACAATGCTATATGTTGCTCGCATTACCTAATACGCAAAGAAGCAAAACATCATGCCAAGCATAAAGATGTCATAATTCTACAATGCTGCTAATGTTAACGCTGTAGCGAGTGAGGTTGAACCAGGTCCAGACAAGCGATGGAGATATGTCTGAGGTTTAAGGTTGAAGAACATGCATGTCGGCCAAAGCCTGTAATACGATTAATCTGTACGTACATATGCTATGTCGAAGACATGTATGCCAGCAGATTGTCTATACCATCTACTTATTATCAAAAACTCGTACAGTGCAAATCAAACTAAACTCATGCTTGAGTTATGATCCAATAACAGCGCAGAAATATTATCTGAACTCATGAAAGTTATAGCTTTCCCCACTAATTCTCACGAGCACCGAGTGTATGAGAAAGACTTCGTAGCACTAGTTTCAAATTGGACTCTGGGCCGGGTCAAATTGGGATCATGTTGAACAATATCGTACACGAGGTTCTAGATCATGTCGGTAAAGTTAGTATGTACGAAGCAGATGGGTTGACTTTCGATTAGCACCTGATCAGCGATCCAAACCACATGCATTTGCAAGGAAAATGAACGTAGAGTTCCCACACCTTCGTTATCAGCAATTTGCACTTTGAGGTAGATGGCGTCATCTTCAGTATTCATTTTACCAGTGATTGTCATGTCAGTAGTACGCACAACAGGATGCAGATCATGATGATACGTCACCTGCAAGGAATCATGATTTCCTGATACGATGTTCTTAACGTCATTGGCCGGATTCTTAGGAGCTGGATCTTCAAATGCGAGGAAGGGATCAAGAAGGAGCTCCTTAGCTGAGGATCTACCGGGGACTTTCTGCAGGCACCTCCCGACGAAACGCTTAGCTTCAGGGTCTTGGATGCAGTAAAAAGCATGAGGCAGTTTTCCCTTCAAAAGACGAAAGCCGAATCGAAGTATTTTTATTGAAGTACAAGGCAAAACAGTGTAGGGCATGGCATTAATTAAGATCCCAGTAAAGGAATGCTCTTACTGAAGTAACTTTCTTGTAAATTTGAGCAGGATTTGAACACTCGCTGTAGGGGTACTCAGAGGTCAGCATTTCCAGCACTGACATGCCAAAGGAATATATATCCGCGAGCTCATTGTACTCTTCCTCGTAGAGTTCTGGTGCCATGAACTCTGGCGTCCCTGCGGCAGCAAAGGTGTAGAGCACTGAGAACTTCAAGCGTAGCAGCTGCAGGGGAGTCTTTTCTTTCTTCTAAATGATTTAATCAACTCTTGCTAAATAAATTGAGTGTTCGCGTTGGAATATTGTGAAATGGAGATCGACAAAGAACCTATATAAAACCGATCATGGAACCTAATCAAGAGTCAAGAGAGGGTAGTAGCGATCACCTATGACGCTGTGCTTGCATTGTGCACCCCGGAGCGTTGCAGCCAGGCCAAGATCACCAATCTTGACTTGCCCCAGATGGCCATTGACGAAAATGTTGTCACACTTGAGGTCTCTGTGTATCACGGGCGGATCGTGGCCGTGCAGGTACGCAAGCCCCTCGAGGATCTGCCGGGCCCACCTTTTGACAGCCCTTATGTCAACTTGCTGATATCGCTGCCGATACCTGAACCCATCTCTCTCAGATTACTTCGTCTTCCAACTGCATGCTTTTGAATTTATTATTATTTTTTGCTTCTATATATGAATCATTTTTTATTTAGTTGGAAGATAAACCGTGAATCTTTTCTATATATGCACCACGTAAAGAGATTTCAGACAACAAAAATTGGAAATCTGTTGAGTCAAAATTTATCCGACACCAGCAAAGTCAAATGATCAAATGAATAACGACAGCACGGCTCTGCTCAGACAGAATGACCACATACAGAGAGCGAGCCCATCTTCCACGTTACTTCACTAGGCTCAACCTTAGATCACTGAGCCAGTCATCGACCTCTAGTAAGATCAACCAAGTCTGAGTCAAATTGGCATGAAGTAACAGGAGGAGTTAAGAAAGCGTACTGTCGAAGCGTGCCTGAGGCGAACAACTCGGTGATGAAATTGAAAGTCCTATGCTCTACATCGATCCAGGATGAATGAAATTTGATGATTGATTCGTGGCAGAGGGAGCTAAGGAGGTGGACTTCCGAGTACATGCGCTCCAATGCTTCAGGCGAGCGCATCATGTCGCAGAGCATAGCCTGGTTCCATGCCACCTCCGTACCATTCACCTCATCGAAAGCTCTGTAGCTGAAGCTCCTGAATCAAGGAACCCGTGTCACATGATCTACCTTCGCTACTTACAATTTGTCTTAATCGATATCGATCGGTGGTTCCAAGGATACACCGTCTTCGTCGCTCCTTTACCAAGTACTTCATCGAACTGCAAGGCATGCAGGTAAAAAGGAGACGTGAGACACTAGTCGTTTATTTGAAAGAAAAATAAAATTAGCATGGAAGAATACACCGGGAAAACACTGGTCGTTTTCATAGAATCCAAAGTGAATGCAGAAAATGTTACATTACCATCAAACAACATTCTTAGAATAACTCGGTCATATATACTCGAAAGCTTTATTAATTGACCGAAACAACCGCCCATGCAAATGCTTTCCTTGATACGTACTTTTGGAAGCCTGATAAACCCTAATTTTAGTCTCTAGGTTGAACGAGCTCATGATCATAAGCTGCCTTGGTTTAACGATGTTTTGAACGTTGCAGGTCTTCTCCAAATATTTGAATTGCATAATTAATCGTTGCACCTTCTTTAAAATGTTTGGTGGATCTCCCATCACTTGAACTCTCAAATATATCTAAATTAGTGATTTACCTGCCGGCGACTTGGTACGCATTTGATCTCCGGGTAATTTCCATTTCACACGAATCTAATTTATGACAGGTCACTGCCTATCTGATGCTGAGAAACTTCAAGACCCCTGCAGGCAGTAAGTTAAATGAAACTGTGGTCCTAAATGAATTAGGCTCCATCATTCACTTAGTATATATATAGCGTATTGGTCTCACGTCTCTTTCTGCATATATATATATATATATATATATATATATATATATATATATATATATATATATATATATATATAACCAAAGTGTATGACTGCCATGCTATGATTCGCGGCCAAAACTTGGCCTCATGAATGATCAAAGAACTGGTCTCATTGGAGATCTATATCTGGCGACCATGTATATGATTCTGACACCATCTTAATATTGGCAACACTTGGAAACGTGTGCCCAAGTATATTAGCTGGGAGACAGCTTTCCAGTCGAAGAAAAAAAGACTGTGGTATAACATTAAGATTGAGGAAGAGGTAAAACATTGACATGAAAGCATTCAAAGCCGTATTTCTCAAGTGCATATCTCATGGAATAAAGCGTATACAAGCATATATCATTTAGAGGGCGGAGACCGCATAGGAAATACCACCAATAGCAAATTTGTATTTCATCATATAGAACACCGACCAGATTGATCACACGTATGTACGTTTCACATTGCTACTGTATGCATAGCTGCAAAAGGAAACGAGGAGCATGGCATCCAGAGACTGATACGCCTTCCCGAAAGACAGAAATAAAATAACATGCCACTACCAAAAAGCCTTATTAGCGAAGCATATTGCTTACGATTATTTCTGCCACCGTAATATAACGCATAAAATAAAATAAATTGCAGATAAGAAATCTGGGTATTTAATCATCACTTACACGACCATAGCGACCAGTCACCGGATCCGTCTCGACGTACCCATTTTCCACGACGGCACGCTCCGCACGCCGTTTCTCGAACATGGCTTCTGCCAATAGCGTCCTTAACAAAGCCGGATACTAGGAAAAAGAAGGGGAAATCAAGAAAAGCAAACAAAAGAAGCGCCGGCAGCGGTCAGCTGGAGAGGTTCGGAGAAGGTGGAGGAATACAGAGGTCGAGGTGCCGCTAGATGCGCGGCTTTCCTTCGTGGTTCTCGTAAGAGAAGACGCCGAAGAGCTGCCAGCAAAGCCTCGAGTAATCGATCCGCAACATGATCCAGGCCATGTTGACAATCCCCAGGGCACGTGAGAAATCGTGGCGGTACCTCCCGATTACCATTGATGTTGTCGAAAATTATGAACCGCACGAAAGGCTCGTCGACCGAATAACTCGAGTTTTGGGTGGGAAAAGACCGATCAGGTCAGGGCGGCGACATCTCTCTCGTGGAGAATTCTTCTGTGCAACTTCTTTGTTGGTGCTTTGCAGTGATTATGGTGGTGGTAACCTCCTCTTTCAGATGAGGTGTAGGGAAATCCTTTTGGCGTGTCACGCGGGTATCCTAAAAAGTAGTCAATCACGATCGAACTAACAAGATTCGGAGAGAGTGCATGCTATGCGCAGGGTATAGTGTTGTGGGGTTCTAAACTTGAAGAATCGATGGTTTCTCTTTGATACCACCATAATTTGTTTGCACGTAAAGAGGAGGGCTGATCAACAAGGAGAATAGGAGCTCTTGGAGACAAATAAGCTTCTGTCGAGTGCAGAGGAGAAAGAACCGAGTCAAGTATATGAGATACAAAGAGAAACAATTTGCGAGAGAGAGAGAGAGAGGAATGGCGACCCAAAAAGTTGTAGAAAGAGTGGGGGGAGGCGAGGAGGTGGCACTAATTATAGGGAGCTTGAAGACGGCATTGCCACTGGGGCCCACGGGCTTTACAGGTTCCTCGCCCAAGTATCGATGGGAATGGCCTGACGAAGTCAAACATAAGGCCGTCTAAATAATATCGCCGTCACAAGATGATGCAGGTTGGCGATGAGTCTCTTGACTTGGTGTATGCATACCAAATAACCAGGTGGAGTTCATTTTTTGGACCTTCACTGTCGTATCAATATATTACGTTTTCTGGACAACCATTTAGCTCAATTGATTGACGAAATAGTTGGAGCTGCATCCAACTCCTAATTTAGTTGACTTTGCACCACCTGATGGATGTCAAGATGCATCTACGCATGCACCTAATAATATCAAGTTGGAGCTTGGATTTGTCGAGATTACGTTGTGGGATTCTCTTTGTATCTCATATACTCTATCTATTCGATATGAGCCTCGGCGTCAAAGAAAAATCTATGAATACTGCTCAAAGAGAAGCACATCAATCTTTTTCTCAGCGTGAAAGCCTAAACACAAAATCACTGTTCACATAGCCTCGATATCACGGATGTGCCGGAGGACCCAAAAAAGATGAACAAGTCACGTTCCGATTCTAATTTTTACTCCGACGGGGGGTAGGGCTCACATTTTAGATCATTTCGATAACAATGGCCATCGTGAATGAAACCTCGGGACATCAGAACCACAGTAGCGATTCAAAAGAAAACGGATTACGGAGTTGGCCGTGACTTAATGCCATGCCTTGTGCAATAATTCACTTCAGGAATGCTTGACCAAGCACGGTCAACAGGAATACCCAATTACGTGTAGCCTTCAGTTAAAATAGAGAGGAAAGGAATAATCAGGAGCGGAGCGTGGTAAACCATGACGTGACTGCTACAAAGGGGATGACCACATGCGACATCTAAGCTAACTGGGTCGTATAATAGGAAGGAGGAAGATTAGAACGATGCGTGAATATTTAACATGCAATGATTGACAATATCATATTTGTGATGCCGCCATGCTTCGACACAATAATTCAATAAACAAGTTTTGGTCGGTCATGTATTGAGTATGAGGTCAACATCTTAATATCTTATGCGTATCCACGTTCACGTACATCTAAGATGCCGTGGAGTGACATCTGAACCAGAAAGTAAAACACAGACGAGCGTTGTTAGTAAAATTGGAATCGAAGGAAAGAATGTATTGGTTGTAAAGATTTTCGTAGAAAATATGTCGACATTAGTCTTGACCGACCAACTGGCTGCCACCAAGACACTGATATGAGAAAAGAAAAATCCGCAACCTATCGCTCCTAGCATATCGCAATTCAGGAGAAAGCGGTACAGACCGATTGACCAAGCTGATTTGCCCCCTTGGTTCGCTTGCACATATGATCGCCGTCCGCTTATCCCTAATGACCATCAAGATTGACAAACAACGCTCTTATACTCATCTTTTACCGATGATACATCGTATGGAACTATACCGATCAATCGTCTACACAAATGAACCACAAGAGGATGTATGAGCCAATCTTCATCAACCATCGGTCTCCCTTTGTCGATTGTTCGAATATAAAAATTCTACTATTTTCATTCCACTAAGACTAATTTTATCATTGGAGGGGTCGGGTCAGAAAATCTCCCCGATGCTAACCTCTCGTGTAGGTCCCTGATAAAATTAAGGCACACCTTGGCTCACCCACAGAGCACTGAGGAGGCTAGGGACCACCTCGGACCGACTTAGAAGTGATCTTGGATGCTCAGCTACCACCTTAGGATCGCTTCGACCAGACGTTCCTCGACACTAACTACCTCACATAATCACCACGTGGGCTATCAAGCTATGTCGATTCATGGTTGGCGGGATTAAAGCAACAATATTTTGACGCTAAAAGAAGGGCCTGAATATCACAAGAATATCCATCTACGAACCCCCTCAATTAGTACTCTAGCAAGGTGGCTCCATTGCCTGCACATAGTACCTTTGGGCAAATAGGACATTTACCCTCCTTCCCACAAGTGGACGCCTCCACCCCTGCATAAACCCCGAGGTGTTATTGACATTTGTTCAAGACCTTGAGCTCTCCTCTCTAGGGTCAAACACAAGGCACCTACTCATTCTTGTCGAGGCCTTCCTAAGCATCACACATCATATACAAATGTTCGTTGGGATGATGTAAACCATCTCCCCCCCTCCTATCCCAATTGGCTCAACAGGTAGCCCCACACCTAACACTATAGCGAGAAGTCTATCTCTCGCTCACTCTCGCACCTTTCGAGGCTTTCTCGACAGACCCACTATCAATCCCACCGAACCACTCTTGATCGTTGCCTTGTCACAGATAAAATTACAAACACAATATTTGATGTAATGCTCATGTATGTTTGTGTCTTTTGATTTTATTCATATTTTACACAACATGTAGAGTGTTGATAGTAGGCTTAACAATCCCATTTTGGTTGGCTTTGGTGGCCACTTTCGGTTTGTAAATAAAGGTTGTATCATATGAGCACTTGGGGGTATTTTGGTCTATAGTAGGTAATTTTGGACCCTTTGTTATGCGACTATTTAAAGCTTACAAAGTTTATAATTGTAATTTATATTTGTTATAAAATGTTTGCTTATGGATCCTGAATGAAATGCTTTGTCTAACCCTTTTTTTCTCTTTTGTAAGTCCTAAAGGACCATAGGAGGTTTCAAGGTGGTTGACCTTTACGGATTGATATGCAAGGGTGTCAAATGACTTAGGCAAAACTAACTAAGTTTGTGATATTTGATATTAGAATAGGATAAGCACACTTAGAAACACTTGGTATGCAAACGTGAGGGACTTAGCGGGGCTATGTTGAGGGCAACTAGCACATGCAATCGTTTAGGGAAAACGAGCATTGAGATGTAGGGAAAGGAGTTGGTCAGAGGAGCGAACATTCGAGATTGACATTTAGAGAAATGACTAACCCTTCATACAAGAGGTACCATAAGGACAAGCAAGTTGGCAAGAATGTATAATATATAAAGGTTGAGATAACTAAGTTTGAGCTATGGCTTGATAAAGGACAAAACCGTGTAAAGTGAGATGTGTTGCTTAGTGACTGAAAGAGTTGTGCAAAGCTCATAGAGGTGAGGGAATTACTAACTTGAAGAATTCAATACTCATGCAAGAGCTTGTATACAAACGATGAAATATTTATAGCAATCCTAAGGTGATCGAGACTCGGTGCCATAGAGCATTAAAACTTTTTCTTTGACATGAGAATAATATATCCATATGAGACTGAAGTATATAGCAAGTTTATTGGAAAACACTAGAGAGCATCACATGCATAACCAAATTTTTTTTTTCTTTTCAAATCAATCTTATCGAATCGTCGTGCGAAGATCAAGAGTGTAAAACTCATAAAATCGAAAACTGTATAAAGTGGATGAGACATTCTCACATAGGGGAACTCGTATATCTTTTAAAATTATAGATCT
The DNA here is from genome assembly GCA_004837865.1 of Musa balbisiana. Classification (NCBI taxonomy): domain Eukaryota; kingdom Viridiplantae; phylum Streptophyta; class Magnoliopsida; order Zingiberales; family Musaceae; genus Musa; species Musa balbisiana. The sequence continues at coordinate 42,329,405 of CM017192.1, forward strand.
TAGTCCATGGATAAAGGAGCTCTCGTAAACTCCTCCCTAGCGGTGATCCACACAATGAATGCAGCAACGACGCACCTCCTCACATAGTATATTCTTTCCTCGCGATCGTGCACTACCACACAACATCAGATAAGGAGGGATCTATTTCTCTTGTTGTCCTCTTGCACTAAAGAGGGACAATCGGTTGGAGGAAGAAGGGGGGAGGAGATGAGGAGGTTGCGATAATATAAGCTATGCCATGACAGTTTCACTTGTTGGGTCACTGTTTAAGCCTTGCACTTGGCCCAACACAGCCCAACCTTGGGCCTAATTGGCCACTAATTGAGTTGGCCTAACCCAATTACACATAAAACCTACTTCGATCTAGACAATTATTACAAAGCTAATCAAATATTGTCTAGTATATCATTGGTTCATCGATGCCTCATCCAATTCTTTGGCGTATCATCCTCTCTTGCGGCCTATTGCTCAATTAGATAGTTGACCCCCGTTACTCTGATTTCCTTGGCGTAATTTTCACTTTTCTTGGCCTAAGGCCTCTTGTCGATACGTCGATCGATCCTCCGGCTCGATGTCCAATCTTCTAACATGTTCCACTCCGGCCTAACATAATTCTTCTTGCTTTTAATTGCCTCTCCCTGATCGAAGCTTCCTGCGTCACTCAAAACATAGATCAGATAAACACTATCAATCAGTTTCATCATTAAAATATGAGATTCAACACAGACGAGTCCAATGGATTAGATTCCCTTATACATCTGGGGACTATGACGTAGTAGCCTAGTACGTCAATAGTCGATGAGTTAAGTCAATTATTATAGGAAGAATAATTCATTGAGTTGGAAGGAGTTCTAACAGATACAACTCATGGTTAGCTCGGTATTAGGCCTAGAGGGTCACGCACATATGATGGACAACGCGACGAATAAAAGACTGGATATGAGATATCTGATAAGCCCTTGTTTTAATAGATCATTGGGATAGACTCAATAGAGCTCAGAATAGTTATTGGAAGGGGATAAAATATCCATTAAGTTAGGGTAATTGGATGGAGATCCAATACCTAATAAGAAGGATCCATTATGATTAGATAAAGGAGGTTATCTATAAATAGGAGTTGAGACTAAAAGGGTTAATCTCCCATTTGACCTAGAGCTAATAACTCATATATCTAATTCATATCAGACCCTTATGATGCTAAAAAATAATTTGAGATAACGATTTTGTCAAGAGATCTGTAATGTTATTTTCGAATGAAACTCTTTCAACTACTACCTCACCATGGGCTACAATCTCTTTATAATGTGCTTAGCCTTATAATGAGACATAGGTTCCTTCGCTTGAGCAATTACCTCATTGTTGTTGCAATATAAAGGAATCAGCTCCTTGTTGCTTGACACAGCTCCCAGATCTACGATGAACTTCTTCATCTAAACTGTCTCCTTCACTACTTTTGCTATAACAATATACTCTTATCTCAGTGATCGAGTCAGTAATAGTGTATTGTTTGGAACTCTTTCAACTTACTGCTCCTTCATATTCCGGGTGAACACATACCTTGAGTTTGATTTGCTATTATCGACATCAAATTGGAAACTCAAGTCTATGTAGCCATCAGGTTATCTCATCCGTATATTAATAAAAGATTCTTAGATCTTTTCTAATACTTAATGATACACTTTACTATCTTCTAGTATTCTAAACCTAGATTCGCCTAATATCTACACGTAACACTTAGAGCATACGCTATATCAGGCTTGGTATATAGTATATCATACATGATAGATCATATCGCTAAAGTATAGAATATCCTATTTATGTCTGCTCTTTCTTCAATAATCTTTTGGGTTATACTCCTAGAAAGTGATATTCCATATCTTATCAGTATGAGACAACTCTTGAAATTTTCTATGCCAAACTTTTTGATAATGGTGTCTATGTAAGTATCATATTGAATTTATCTCTATAGATCCGAATCCCGAAAATATAAGATGCTTCCCCTAAGTTCTTCATGGAGAAGTGTATAAATAACCAAGCTTTTACTAGTCATAGGTGCCTTGCAAACTAATCACGTGAGTGATGATACATGTGATTTGACACGTAGTCTTTTTGCTTATTATATTTTGGTAACGATCACTATATATTGCTTGTTGTGTGTGTGTGTGAAGTAACACGTGTCATCACTCACGTGATTAGTAACGATCACTTCATTTCACAGATCCAAAAACATCTATATATATATATATATATATATATATATATATATATATATATATATATATATATATATATATATATATATATATATATATAGTGATGTTTTTGGATCTGTGAAATGAGAATCGGATCGTGATGATGTTACGATAATGAGATCGATTCACCTTTAATCCCAATCATAGGTTACTCGAGAGGGATATCGAGATAACCAGCCAAACTAATGTATTGTATACCCGTCTATATGATGGATCCAATCGGTCTTATAGTTGCTCACGTGGGGATACTATGGATACAGTACATGTGCTCATTGGAGAATGAGTTCACTGATTGATTCGTTTATGAAATGCTAGATGGTTGATGATGCTTTATTGTTAGACAATGATTTCGTAGTCCCAGTGATGTATTTGATCCTTAGACTTGAGGCATCAAAGATATCTTGTATAAGTACTCTACTCTTTGATACCGGACTTATAGGTCTAGAGGTTTCAAATCTAATACAACCGATCATCGGGAGTGGTAGTCAATCTTATGAGGACTATTGAGTATCAATAAAGGATCTTCCACTCTCGGTGTTATGAGAGGTTCTTGCTCAGACAAATCTCTTGTCAGAGTCATTCAGATCGAGAGAGAAAGAGTTCTCTAAGAGAATTTAATTAGAGCAAGACTCTTGTAGAAACCGTATGGGTCTGATAGTATCGTGTCCGATATACGGTCTCTGAGATATTAGATGGATGAGGGACTATAGGTACATAGTAACTGAGAATAGATAGGTCCAATAGATTGGATTCTCCTTTATTATCTAGGGACTATAACGTAGTGACCTAGTATGTCCATAGTCAATGAGTCAAGTGAATTATTATGAAGATAATAATTCACTGAGCCAGAAGGAGTTCTGACAGGTATAACTCAGTTACCTCGATATTGGGCATAGAGGGTCACATATATATGGTAAGCATTACGATGAGTAGAGGTTTGAATATGACATATCCACCGGATCCCCTATTTTATTGGATATCCAATAAGTCCTTGAATTATTGGATCCTATAGATGAGATCTAATAAGAGCCCATGAGAGATTATTGGATAGAGATCCAATACCCAATGGGGCAATATCCATTAGGGTTAAGTTGATAGAGGACCTTTATAAATAGGAAGGAATAATAATTCATAGGCTAGAGCTTTTTGATTGCCTCTCATATTCTCCTCTCCCTCTCCACTTCAGATAGCAGGCCTAGAGATTTGAGAAGCATCGTCGCAGCCTTGTAGTGTGGATTACTGCTAGAGAGGAAGACGCTTGACCTCCTTCACTCTTTCCTAGAGATCTGTAATGATTCAGGGATATACACCCTATATAACATAACATATATTATACATATTTTTTAAATTTTATAAATTTTTGTGCACTAATCTTCGCATGATGATGAACACATGTTTAAAAAATTGAGGATTTTTTTTTCTATTTTTTTGCTATGCATATGATGTCACCCATAAAATTTCCTTACAACCTTAACCATGAAGAGCATTCCTACATCATTCCTAATTATTAGGATATCATCCACATATAGCACCAAGAATGTGATAGCACTTCTACTTACTTTCTTATACAAACAAGACTCATCTTTATTCTTAATAAAGTCATAAGATCTAATCACCTTATTAAATCTTATGTTTTAACTTCGAGAAGCTTGCTTTAGTCTATAAATAGACTTAAGAAATCTGTGTATCTTATTTAGACTTTCTTTGGATATGAATCCCCCAAGCTATATCATATACACCTCCTAGAGATTAAGGAACACGATTTTTACGTCTATCTACCACATCTCATAATTATAGTGTACTACAATGACCAACATAATTCGAATGGATTTAAGCATAGTCACGAGTGAGAATGTTTCATCATAGTCAATATCTTACCTTTGATAATACCCTTTGGCCACCAACCTTGCCTTATAGGTCTACCTTTTTATATAGTCTGATCTTCTTCTTGAAAATCCACTTGTAACCTATGGGTACAATATATTTAGGTGCATTAACTAGGTTCCAAACCTTGTTGGAGTACTTGGAATCTATCTCGAAATTCATGTTCTCTTACCATTTCTTAGAGTTTATGCTCGTAATAGTCTCGTCATAGGTCTAAGAATTGATATCCTCAATGTCATCACCCTTGATATATCCCACATATCTCTCAGGAGGGTTGGACACTCTACCGAACTTACGCAAAGTCGAAACTTATGTGCTAGGTACCTAAACAGATTTATCCTATGAAATGATACTTGAGCTAGGTTATCCAACCTCGCTTAACTCTATCACGCTCTCACTATTTCCACCAAGAATGTGTTCCTTCTTAAGAACACCGCCTTCTTGGCAACAAAGACATTTTGATCCTCGAGATGATAGAAATAATACCCACAAGTCTTCCTGGGGTATCCCACGAACTTGTATCATTCCGTTCTTGATTCTAACTTGTTGGGATTGTCTCCTAACATAGGCAGGATAGCCTCAAATCTTAATAACCTTAAGATCGAGCATCTTCCCTTTTTATATCTCATATAATGTAGACACTACCACTTTTGATGAAACTCTGTTTATAAGGTAAGTTACGGACTCTAGGAAATAGCCCTAGAAAGAGATGGGTAGGTCAAAGTGTCGGAGCAATTAGTCATGGGTTCATATGCCGAACCATCAACATTACGATTATGGAGTAATGATTCACTTTAACACCAAAGATATGGTGTCTTATCAGGTTGCCAACGGGCCATAACCTCATATCATATGCCTCCATTGTGTTTCAACGTATAAAAAGGGTTGACACACGATATTTGTCTAGTAGGCTACTCATCACATCACTCATCATATGATTATTTATGATATTTAATTATCGTTTGGAGGTTGACTATAGTCACATCATTTTCTTAACCTTAATTGGTTAACTTTGAAGCTCAATGTTGCATGATAGGTTTGGTCATGTTGTCATAGGTAGACCACTTGATAGCTAATTTGACCTTGTAGATGGATGTTGTATGGTCAATTCAATCACATCATTATAGATGGGTGTTTCATGGTTGAGTTTGGTCATGTCATGGTAGATGAACGCTTCATGATCGATTCAATCATGTCATTGTAAATGGATGTTTCATGATCGGATTTAGTTATATTATTGTAAATAGATACTTCATAGTCAGGTTTGACTAATGTCATCATAAGATTGACATGTCATTAGCAGAGTTGATTATGTAATCATAAATGAATATTTCATGGTCGGATTCGATCATGTTATCATGGATGAGTACTTCATGATCGATTTATTCGGACTGTCATAAATGGATACTTCATGATTGATTCGACCATGTCATAATAGTGGGATGCGATCATTTTGATCGTATCATTATACCTCCAAATTATGTGTGTCCTACATGTCATTAGTTTTAATTGTTTTGGATTTTGACTTATATAATAAACACTACAGGGGTTCTGTTTCAATCATGCAATCTATCAGTGTTACTTCAGTTTTTATAAGCATGTCTTCTTAATTATCGTGCTTGATCCAATTTGATTCAGTTTTTAATGATTGCATGATGATTGTCTTCTAGAAGCTAATTAGGAGTTTACCTATTACATTGAGATTCAGCTAAATGGTCTCAGTGCTCAATCTTCTATGGCCAACATATGAATGCAACGCCACCCTTTCAGTTGAGGATCACTCGAATCGTATACAAGGAGGAAACCATCCTTCATTCATTTGTCTTTTTGTAAATATTTTAGCTTGACATTTCAAACTATTGAGCTTTAGAATACTGATTGAACTCTCAAATTATACTTTGGAAGGTTTGAGATATCTTCCTATTCTTCATCTTTCTTGGCTTCGGATAAGTCATTGATCTCCTCGCCTTCTTCAATCCCAGCCACCCACCCTTATTAGAGCTACAAACTCTCAGACCTTGCAACCGCTTCGAACTGTAATCAAATCGACAGGCAATGATCACAAATCATTAAAAAGCCACCCACCCTTATTAGAGCTACAAACTCTCAGACCTTGCAACCGCTTCGAACTGTAATCAAATCGACAGGCAATGATCACAAATCATTAAAAATTGAATCTAGCATTGTAACCATGACAGTACGCATGTGAAAACTGAAGCGCGATAGAGATGAATTACATGAGCAAACATGAACCATTAGCTTTTGTCGATCATCTAAGCTACAATAACATGAAGAATGCATCCATCAAGCGTCTATCTATGATGATGTAACTAAAAAAAAATTAAAGTATTTATTTTTGACAAAATGATCAAATCAACTAAGAAGCATTCATCTATGATAACATGATCGAATCTTGCCATGAAATATCCACTCTATGATGATATGATTGAATTGGTCACAATGCATCCATTTATGATGATGTGATTAATCTCAAAACGACGAAAGCCAATGGCACACATATGTAACAAGGAGTTTTAATGATGCAGTTGAATCAACTATGAAGCATCCATTTATGACAACGTAATAGAATCGATCATGAGACATCCTTATATAATGATGTGATCAAACCTGATCATAGAACATTTCTTCTATGATGGCACGACATGATACATTCATCTATGATATACAATCGAATCAAACCAACGTGATTGAATTTGACCATAAAACATCCATCTAAGATGACATAATCGAATTTAACCATAAAACATCCATCTAAGATGACATAATCGAACCTATGATGCACTATAGTCGACCTCAAAATAACCATTAAACAACATAGGCAATCACGTGGCGAGTGACATGATCCAAATGAAATGAAACATTGTTTGCTGTGTTGAAACAAGACAAGGGTAGATGATATGAGGGTATTCCACAGAAGCAACCCGATGATATGTCCTTCCTCCTAATCCATACAATGTCGAGCTTCGCCTCCAAACTTGGATCATTTAAACAGAACTCCCCTCGTGAATGAGAGGAGTTAACACCATTTAAGCAACCACCGGTCGAAGCGATGACCAACCAACGGTGGAGAATACCTGAACAGGCAAAGGGTCTCCGTTTATCTCTCTCTAGATTTGTCCCACAAAACCTTCATGAAAACTTTACTAATCTGCTCAAGAAAACTTGCAAGAGATCCAAACTGAAGTTAGAGGCTTTATATCACTAAAATAATTCAAATTTAGCTGCAGCTCGAGAGAAAGCATCTCACACTTCCAAGATTCATTTGTTCACAAAAAAATTAGTTTCAAGTACAACACATAAAGGTACAAAAACAATCGCAATAATCATACAGTTAACCAGATGGTAACCAATCCCAAAACAAATCAAGAAGAAGATGACAATATCTACAAACTATAAAGACACACCACAGAAATCAGAATTACTGATCTCCTAGTAAAAAATAGGATAAGAAAACGAATGAAATAACTAATAGAACAGCATCCTTTAAGAAGCTTGCGGAAGTCAGGCTATGGACAAACTTTCAAACTAAACCTGTGAGTTGTAGTTCTGTTAGGAATTGTGGCTGCTCTCACTTGCAGCGATAGAGTTCTCTAGATTGACAACATTTGATCGAGCCCTTTCTGATGTTTAGACCTGGCAGAACCTTGAGCTGACCCTGCTGCATCATATCTGAAGGCACATCATTGTGATAGAGTTGAGATTGACAAAACTGAGCATGACATTCAAGGCCCTGTGGATGAATTTTTGGTTGCTCCTCAGATGGCATCATTAATGATGAATAGGGAAGATTTAGAAGTCCCAGATTATAAGGCTCGCTTTTATTCACTTTTCCTCCGGTTACAATATGAAGCCTTTCAACTTCCTGCTTCAAAGCATCACTGACACCTGCAGCCACATTGTGGTTGGATTTAGACAGGATATTTCCATGATAAAGAAATTTACTCTTTATCCAATTGTTCTAGCAGTGTATCTAACAAAGGAAGAGCATCATGACTGTAATTTTGACATGAAAATCAGTTTTCTAGGGTGCAAAAGGAAACAGCATTAACTGGAATTTGATATCACTAATTTTGTTCATTGGAAACACCTAGAAGATAATCAAAGAAATGCTCCACCAGGAGAATCAACAAATGATAATATTTCTACAAAACAAATCTAAGCCCTCTATTCTATCATATGCATGACAAAATAAAATGTTAAAATTACCTTCCATGCCTCGATACACACCTACAAAGAATATTTTGTTGCACGAATTAACACAACACTAATATTACATTTTCCCGCTCAACGGAAGGTTAAACTACTTTATGATCAGGCTACACCTATCTCAAACAAAATTTCAGTTGCAAGTAAAAAATTGTTGAATTTTTAGTTGCAAAACACAGATTTATTTGTGTAATTAGATCTATCAGGAATAAGGTTTTGTTTTTGCCTCTGGTATATTATTTGTTTGGATATTTTAAGAAAAATAACATTAAAAAAGTTAAAAGAGAAAAAAGAAACCAGATAAATCACATTTATTGGTTACTTGGCAAATTCAAACACTGATGGAATAGATGGGGAAACAAACTGCACTGCAGTGACATACCGGGTTTCGGGGAAACAAGGCCCCGTATTAATCTTGTAGACCATGTGGTTAACAAAAATATTCAGTATTCTTCATTCTGACAAACCCCAAACTGAAGAATTTAGTCCATGTTTTAGAAGGCAACATTCTTGAAGCTTCAACCTAGTGCCTACTGCATAAAACTCACATAATCAATTCCAAGAATATGAAATGAAAATAGACCTAATAAGTTCTTCAGCAGTGATCATCCTTATTTGGCTTGGCCTGACATGAAAAATTGTGCGACATCTGTAATGCCTGCAAACTTAGAACTGTGCAACAGTGGTAGGTCTTATAATGTAATCATAAATTTCCATACACTTAATGGATGTGTGAAACTCACAGAATCATTTCCAAAAATATGAAACAAAATTTGACCTAATAAGTTCTTCATCAGTGTACATATTGGTTCAGTCTGGCTTGACATGAAAAATTGCCCTACACCTTTGTCAGGCCTGTAAACTTAGTGCTAAGCAACAACAGAATGGTCTTATATTGTGTACAAAATATCCTGTACACTTGGAACTCACAAACGATAGAGGAATCCTACATCCTAAGCCATCAGTAGCTTTGGCAGGAATGATGCTTCTCCGTTCCTACTGCTTCCACCAATGACCTAATAATCTTTATCAACTCTTAACCATTTCTCTCTGCAGCTGCTAGGCAAAATTGCCCATGTCACCAAACCTCACGATGTAGGACGAGCAGCAGTGAATTTCTTTTTGATAATAGAGAGATAGGACCAAAAAAAAAGTAAATAAAAGATAATAGAAAAAGACTTGGATAACTATCATACTCGCTCTAACTCAAAGAGAACACTCCCAAGATGAAGTCTTCGCACCTCCACATGTCTCACATGTGGATGATGGGATCATTCCATCAGAAAAGTAACTTGTGGCCTCGCACCACTCATACACAAGGTGGGAAAAGAACTCAATTCATCGATTCATTTCTGTTTCACCATTACAATGCTATATCCCCTTTTTATAGGCTCAAGCACAATAATAAAAAGAAAAGTGCAAAAATAATGAAAATTACAATCACAGCAAATCAAATATATGATATCCTCTTTCCGAAGGTAATATTTATAACTTGATTTGAAAAATAATCTTCCTCTCTTTACAATATTCTTGACTGATAAACTTTCATCTTTGTAGAGATAAATCTTCAGTCAAGATTTGATTAAAACAAATAGATTTCTTCTATCTTTTCTGCATTTGCTTCCTTTTTCTCCTTGTTGAGTAGATGTTGACATATGACAACTTATTACATATGCGAAATATCCTTAAAACTAATCAGATCTATTTAAATAAATTATAGACTAAATTGGTTCCATGTCATCTCAACAAGGAGAAAATCCCACAACATATATCAGAGTATCCAAGCATTTTGAAATATATTACCCTCATCAATAAGATCCATCTGTGATTTTTTTTTAGCCTTTTCACCAGAAAAGTCCCAGTTTCCTGGTTTGCCAAGAATTCAACCTACAGAGTGGTTCTATTCTACTATATATCAAGTGTCCTCGCTCATGTTCGACTTAAAATTTTTCCATTATACCTTTACTTAAATGTAAGCTCTAAAGTAACATGAGACCAATGACTTTTCCGGTCCATATTCGTTGGTTTTCTTGGTGCCTATATATACTAAAAATTTGCAGTGATAATATCATCTCTTCTTTACCATGTTCCTTGATCTCATTCACTTTGATCAACCAAATATGAGCTCCAAATTAACATGACATCCATGATCATTCCAGTCCATAGCTTTTATACGTTTCCATGCTTTTCTGAACCAGTTGTCAGTGAGAAACTGCACTGTTTTGCAAGTCTCTTTGAAAATTTTCTGTTGCTTCCATTTTGTAACATTTTAAGCAGACTATATAAACAGACATGGCAAACAAAAATGCTAGAGAACCCACATATTACTTAACTGTTTAAGTAAAAAGAAAAACCTTAATGTTGTGGTGTATTAACATCTTGTCATGCTCCAACATCTAAAAAGAAAATCCAGACTTACTCAATAATATCAGTACTGCTTCCATAAGTAAACAATTACAGAACCATTGTTTTAAAACCAGGCTTTAAACAAAAAATCCATCATGGTGTTTGATACACAGATTCCTTATATACAGTTATACTTTGCCCAGTGATGTGTTGTGCAGAAGGAGAAAACTTAAAAGGACAGGTTAATTGGATATTCAAGTGGAGAGAATCAGTGACATGGGAAACTCATATTCACACAAACTTAGACCAATGTTAGCTAAACAGATGGGTTCCAGGCAAGTATTTAAGTGTCAGTTTGTTTAGACCTCAGTGTGATGACAATGATGCCTACTGGATTTTATGTTTTGCCTGTGTCCCATGCCACCTTCACCCTGACAGTGAACATGCATGGATGGACATGGAGGCAGCAGTTAGACACTTTTTTTCAGGAACTTATATACATCACTATCAAAGAATCAAATATTTGAAAAGAAGAAAGAAAAGAAATAAAAGGGAGGGCAGAATAAATAGGACGAAGGATAAAAAAGGGGAACAGGGAGAGAAAGAGAAAGAGAACTTGGAAATTGGGATCTCATTCAAGCAGAATATTCAATATTCTCTTCTCTCCCTAATCTTCTCAGTCTCCTTAACTCTCATCAAAGTTGCATCCATATCTAACCCTCGAATATGTTCAACTTTTAAGAAAACATATTGAAGTTACGATCCAGTTCTTGCATCAGGATCGTAGCCATAAAAGGGGGCCTCTCTCTTTGTACCTGTACAAGTGTTGCGTTTGCTTATGAAATTTTGCTAACATGTTTGCAAGTTTATATAAATATATTGTAAGGAACTTTGTAATACCATAGGACAGAAATTGCAAGATACCACCACAGGAAGACAGAAATTAACTGGTCCATAAAAGGTTGAATTCAAAGACACGTACTCATGTACATGTTCTCTTCTGCTCAAAATTTTAGTGTAAGAAAGTTGAAAAATCTCACCATCATGCAATTGAGCTTGTTGCTCCATAGATTGTAACCATAACTTCAGTCCCGCATTTTCAGTGGCCAACTCAGATATATCTTTCTGGTAAGAAGAGTAAATAGTGAAGATAGGTTAGTCATATTTCATAAGAAATTATGTTGACTTTAGGTGAAGCGACAAAGTAAATCCTGAAAAGATTTTCCCAGGAGAAAGACTCTCAAACTTGTTAAATGCAGCTCCATGGCATAAATGTTCTTCCAAATAGGCAGAGTGAATATTCTACTCCTTATGACAACTCAGGCAATGAAAAATTTATTAGGCAAATGGATAAGAAAACAGAGTGCATACATGAAGCTTGACAAGTATAAAGAGAGAAATTCGATTAAAATAAGTAGTTTCAATGGAAATGAGAGTTATCCTGATTTTGAATGCATGGGAGTAGACCCTTTTATGGCATAAAAGGCAAATCCTGCTAAAGATAAGTTAAAAACTGAATCAGAACATATAATTTGGTTGTTCAAATCAAACAGAGAAAAGGTTGAAAAAACAATCTCTTACCATAGAGAGAACAGGATAGATGCACAAAAGGAGACTGCATTTTCCCTGATTAATATCATGTACAACTTCAATTATGACAGCTGTTGGACCCTCTCCTCCATAACTAAACTAACTAACTTCCCAGTTAGAGAAACTTTTATAATATAAAAGAAAATAAGTCGGTTATTTCCTAGCCAACTAAATATTCCTTCCAACTATTGGAACCGTACCATCCATCCTATAAAACATGAGTCTCATGGGAACATAATGATAAGATCCAATTGTAGCCAAATACATAGTTCTGACTTGATGACTCTTCCTAATTCCTGAATAACCAGGATCTAATCAGCCCTTGAAAACTAATCAGATCCAGTTGTTTTTCATTCTTATTTGGGGCCTCCTTTATAGGATATAAAATCAGTGATCTGTGAGTAATCGAAATCAAAACACCCCAGACGATCATTAGAATCTGCTGAATGCAAACTTACACATAGTCTGACTTAAACACAGCCCCGGTATCTGAGACTAAACCAAATCAATCTACCAAATGCAAAATATCAACTTGCTTAATCCTCAAACATAAGCTGACAACACTGTGATGTAAGCAAAATTAAATTAAAGGGGCCAGAAGTATGATGAACTTTACACGTCTAGTCCAATCAGAACCAAGATGATTAGTAGTTTTGATAACCAAAGCATAGTAGATGCATCAACTACAAGGCTAAAGTCAGCCAACAATAGCCCATTAAATATATTTATCTGCCTTAAAGAGCAAGAAACAACAACTCTTCAAAGAACAAGCGTATAACAACCTGAAGCAGTATGAGCTGCGCTGAAAGAGTTGTAGCTTCCGTTTGAAGAGTCTGGACTTTTCTCTCAAGTTCCAAAATATAATTTGCCTTGCGTTGTTTTGAGCGAGCTGCAGACTGCCGATTTGCTAGAATTCTGCAAATTGTCATGTCCAACAACTCAAAATATGCTTTTAATAGCAGCACATAAGCATTGATAAATTTATAAATAGAAAACAAATATGCACAAAGCATGTAGTAGTATCTATTTCAATTTTTCAGCATAAGTAATAATTACACTAAAGGGTTGTGGAAGCAAACAGGTACAATCAGGATCGGAGTTACTTATCTTGAATTAATAACCTAACAAACTTAAAATTATTATTTAAGTAAAGCCACACTCAAGTTTCTCATCATCGTAATGTCAATATATGTCAACTATTATGTCTCACTACAAATAAATGTTTGACATGATATGATGCAGTATTTTAAACCCAATAATGCCAACAACATAAAAGTTAGCACTGTAAGCTATGCTGATCATGCTTTCAGACAAGGAAGTTGTGATTTACAAAAAGATTTTTCTGCCTTTGATATCTGTTAATTGCCTTGTACTCTTTCTAATTCTTCTAATGGCAGATTAAAGAAATTGCAATTCTCATATGTGGGTTACAATTCAACTACTTGCCACATTTTGATTTTCATTTTTCATTTGATCCATCTTGATATGGTCGATGGAAACAAGTAATCAACAAGCCACTGAAAATTTCGAAGCAGCATCGGTGGTAAACTAGAAGCATAGGGGGCAGAATCATAACAAGACTGAAATAGTTGGGGGAAAGTGCAAACCTCTTGGCCCTCCTTGGGTCGATCACCGCCAACTCTGCAAGTTTCTCGGGCGGCATGGCTTTCTTGGCCTCCATCACGTCCCCGAACACTCCGTCGCCTCTAGAGCTCGACACATCGACGGAGCTGCCGTGCCGATGCATCGGCCGGGCATCTCCACCGGCGGCATTGCCTTGCGCTCGAGTCTCCTCGTTCCCCGACGAACAATCCACCGCCATCCGATCCCGAGGAACCAAGTGGCCGGAGGCTTCTAAAGCGGGTGCTGCACCGTCCTCCACCCCGGATCCGATCTTCTCCACGTCCATGAAAGTCCGGAAGAAGTCGTCCTCGGTGACGGGGCCCAGGTGGAGGTCCTCGGAAATCCGGAAGGCCAGCTCGGAGTGCACCCGCCTATGGTGAGGTCCTCGGAACTGCGGGGCGGCTGAGCGGGGATCCAGGTCGTTGGCGCACATAGACGACGGCGCATCGAGGGCGTTGCGGCGGGGGAGAGTGGGATTGAGACATGGGGGAGGGATCAAGGATTTTGACGGCATTTTGCCGCTGCCTCTCCTCCTCTTTAATTTGGTCACCAAGAAGAGGAAGAAAAAGAGGGAGAGGGAGAGGGAGAGAGATCTACGGACACGGGCTGAACTAGGGATGTCGAGAGGGCAGAGAGAGAGAGAGAGAGAGAGAGAGAGAGAGAGAGAGAGAAAGATGAATCTTAATCGATGGTTTCGGAAACACCCTAACTAGGGATGTCGATCGAGAGAGAGATGAATTTTCTTCATTCATCAATGGTTTCCAGAGTCCCGCTCATGAATAAAGAAGCTTCTTTGCAAAATTTAGGATCTTTTTCCCATATGACTGACTACTTTTGTCTTAATAATCGCTCCTCTCCCCTCCTCCTCTCGTTTGGTCCAGAGATGCATTCATAGGTTTCCTTTCCTTTTAGTGTGTGTGACTTCAAACGCATGCAGCATTTATGTCCCGACAAACGACGACTTGCACATGTACAACAAAATGGATGAAGTGTACATGCTTTTGCCTGATTAGGTTGAATGAATAGAATAGATGGGGAGCCAAAGTCCATACCCAAATATATGTACCGTCAACATCGATCGTCGAAACGCCTACGATCACGAAGGCCGACCCTCAAACAGAAGGAAGCCACGGCCGTGAATGACGTTCGAGAATGTGACATTTCTTCTCCCATTGCCCAGCCAGCAGCCTTGGATTCGCAAGCCATTATTATAATGATCGACCAAGATAGAGAATTGCGTACATATTTACAAACTTCATATCACCTGACAACAAATACCAAGTCGATATGAGATTCTCACCTACCTAACACTCCCATCTCACTCCACTTGAGGTTGGGACTCCCGAACAGATAATATGACATCAAAAGAAGGCTAAGCTGACATATAATTACTTTATATCTTTAGATTCCACGTAAGCGGTTGCATAGAAAAAAAATAAAAATAAAAATAATTTTTTTTTTGAATTCGGCTATAATGTTTTATCTCTTTCTAATGACTCGAGATGAATATTACTTTTATTATTTGATGTTTTCTCAAAGAATAGCACATTGATAATATTTGATACTTAGCTCAAGAAGGATGCATCGAGAAATCTTTGATGCTTTATTCGATAATGATGCATATGTCCAATCTTTAATGTTAAGCTTAAGAAGAATGTATAATCTTGGAGGCTTAGTCTGAGGAGGATGCATCGTATTATCTTCGATGCTTAGCTCAAAAAAAACACATTAGGTGATCTTCAATGTTTTACTAAGAATGATGCATAGAGTAATATTCGAACATGTCAAACAGCCTTTAAAGTAAACTGGAATCTATTGGTTACCAAGAAATCGATGATCAAGAAGTTGAGGATATAGAAGACAAAAAAAAAAAAAAAACTTAGCAAGCAAAGAGACATCTAAAACTACAATGTATCACTTGCATTCGAAAAACTTGAGAGCTCCCTCTTTGCCTTTTGCTTTTAGTCCTTTAGTCTCTCAGACCTCCTCCCAAACACTTCATGTTTTCTTCTTCTTGGTTCAAATAGTCAAGAGAGTCACTATTATGTAATCAAGAATCCGTAGACTTGGAACCTTTGGATAGAAAAATGAGGCAACTCAAACTCATCTACAACGGACTGTGTCACTCTTACCCGAGCACAAGACTAGAACCAAACATGTTTTTGTTGTCTTGGAGCCATCCAAGTTAAAAAGGAACCTACGCTGTCGATCGAAAGGAGTGCCCACTTACCATAGCCCATGAGGCTTAATGGTGTGATGGATGAATGTGATCTCACGAGGGAATGGAACTCGATCCACCACCATCATCATCTCATCTCTGATACTACTGACATGCAAGTGCAAAAGTCAGCAAAAAACCAAAATCAAACATACAGAAGCTAATAAATAGAGCAAGCAATCTGGAAGGAATTGCATGAGAAACAGAGTGAGAAAGGCTAGCTAGATACCGGATCGAGGGAGGAGGAGATAATAACTAGTTAGAGAGAAAGCCTGTAGATGGTTGACACGTCGGAGGGGACCTGTTTTGTTTTCTTTTTGCTAGGTCCATGGCGAAGCATATCAATTCAATTCCATCATCGAAAAGCACCAGCGTTGTGCTATCTATCCCCAGTCTTGTGATGTCGATGCATGGGTGGGGGAGTTCCTTCCAACTTACACTCCCAGCGCTTAGTCCACACTCGTGAATTTTCTTCCCCATTGGTCAAGACATTAAGCTTTGACTTGAAGACCGAAAAGACAGTCTTGAGGAGGACCCAATCTGTCCTCCATCGTTAGGTTCAGAGGAGGAGGACATGACAAGACGAAGACTAGTGGCTGCAGTCTGGTAAGCCAGGCTTAGCATCGCATGTTCACAAAGCTTTTGAAGCAGCAGCAGCCTCCTACCACGCCATTCTTTGCCACCACTTTCAAAGTTGTTGACTGTTTCTTGTCGCTTGAAGCTTGACGTATGCACCTCTTAGTGAAGCCTGACTGCTCAAACCGTGCCTGATGATCTCATTTACGAACTATATTTTTCATGACCGTAATCGTGTGGTAAAACCGACTCATTGAAATCAAGTCTGGTCACTCGACTGACTTTGAACAACGAAATATAATATAATATAATAGTCCGGCCGGTCCAAGTCCTCGGGGCATTTGACAATCTTAAGATCATACCAGTCCCAATGACTCGATCAAATTAATCTCCCAAGGAAGGCAGAAAAGAAAACATTTTCCGGCCTCCGAAGCGCAAACGAGGTTGTACTTTGGAGGAAACAACCGTCGCAAAAGGCCCCATGGATCCTTTTCCATCGCAGCGTTTGGATTCCGTGCTTCTTCTTAAGCCACAAGCGTCACCTTGCTCCCAAGACTTTGCAGCGATCACCACACCATGACTTCCCAAGTCTCACCAATCTCGACAATGCGGCAAAGGCCCTCGAGTAGGCCTTCCTTGTAGTATTATTCCTTCTCCGATCACCGAACGTGTACAGCGGCAGCTGCAGCGGCAGCGGCAGCGGCAGCAGCAACAAGAACAACAAAACTCCATTGCTTCCTTGTTCGAAGGAATTAATCTTGTGTGAATATATATGACCTGTTCTTTAAAACATGTTAAAACGACTTTTAACTGCGATACTATTAGCACTTGAAACATTCTTCCTGACGTGCTGACTAGGTGGCGCAACCCGCAAGACAAAACTGGGAATCATCCGTCGTGCGGTCTTTCTTGAAAATTACTCAAACATGATATTGATCTACTTACTGCACTTCACCGAACCAAATAGGAGTTCCTTTCCTTCCCAGAACTCAATTATTTGAAAATGAACTTCACTTCAAAGTTCCTTTCACAAAGACATTCCACGTTATGAATCACATCATCGTTTCTGATGTTGCTAGATTTTTACTGTTAATTTTTTTTCCTTCTTTTTTTAATAAAATCTTTTTAATTCAAAAAAATGACAATTTACTCGTGCTTAATTCGGGTATGTTATAAACTGGCAGGATAAAACACACAAAAAATCCATCAACATGATTGAGGCGGTAAGCGACGTTGACCCGAAGCACGTCTATGATCTATGGACCGTAAGAGTTAGTGCTGGCCTTCCGACGTGGCAGTTGAATAATGATACCATGAAAATTGTAGGCCGTTGAAATCTGGAAGGTGGACGATCCGACGGCCATGGAAGTAAACGGAGGACATCCTGTGGCACTTTTGGATATTCTCATCCGTCGACCAGGAGAGTAGTGGAATTCGATGATGCGAAGAATATGGAATATGGACGGCCAGTCTCGGTTGCGGTTTGACCACTGCCGCTCCCCTCCTCTCTCCTCTTTCGTTCCCATCCATTTTCCCCTCTATTCCATTCTCCTCTGCTCGATTCCATTTCTTTCCCATTCCTTTCTATTACCAACCATTATTATCATTACCATCATCATCTCCTATCTTTTGTGTTCTCCTGTTTTTCCCCCGCGCTTCCTTTCTTCTTCCTCCTCCTCTTGTTATTTATCCCTTTCTCCTCTCTCGCTTCCTATATAAACCTCTCTTCCAATGTTCCTAAAAGTAAAGGCATTGTCTATCTAGATCGACCGCAGCGTGGGGGGTGAAGTTGGTTTTCGCCCCAAGGTGGCAACTTTTACCATCTTTCTGCTAGCACGCCTGGTATTATTCGCTGGATCTTCTATTCGCGTGATATTAGGGTGCCACTTACACCTTACTTGGTTGTTTCCTCCAGATTATTCTCTTTGCCCCGAGTAAGTTCCTTTTGGTCTCGAGGTTCTTGCTCTTCTCTTGGTGTCACGACAGGTTTTGTCGAATTAAGCTGATGAACTTTGTGTATGTGTGTTTTGTGGCTTCGCATAATAACGACACAATCGTACCAAATTCTTAGGTTTTTTTTTTTAAGGCTTCCCTCCGGGTTTTTCCTTGGGACTTCTCGGTTGGGATTGTTTCTCTACGATTTTTTTCTCCCGGAACTAGGAGAAGCTTATTCTGGAGTTACAGTAACTTGCTTTTCATGGAAACGGTGAAACTCATTAAAAGAAGTCGTATCATAAAATTTTCTTGATATTTAGGTCCGGTACGACGGAATCATATATATATATATATATATATATATATATATATATATATATATATATATATATATATATATATATATATATATATATATATATTTGTTGGTAATGTTGTTTGTAACACGGTGGTATTGTTAAGACAATGAAAATAGGTATGAAAAGTCAGGAGATGGAGAAATCGCATGACATACAGTGCTACTATGGTTATCTTTTATTGATCCTAGCAGATCTGTGGAACATGTTTGCAGGTGGACTATATTTGGGATTGCCATCTCTGGCTGGTGGTAGTCTTCTACCATGGTCAATTCACGGCAGCTTGTTCTAATTTTTCAATAACTTCTTTAATGAACTGACGGGCTGGTTTAGTGGAGCTTTGAAACGATCATTGGTTTAGCTTGATATGTGGCCCGAGGACTTTTTATCTTGACAACACAAATTTGTAGTGTAATCCAAGTTATTGTTGGTTTAGCTTTACAATTCTTTTTATTCGATCCTCCAATAGAATAAAAGTCCCCATTAAATTACATAAAAACAAGAAATGAGGGAGTTGTTTCTGTTTTCTCTTCCGGCTTTGTGACACACTCCTAGATAGATTGATGTATTGAGTCGTGAAATGAGTGTTGCCTTGACAGCAACTCTCAATTTTAACACCGATAACCACAACCAACTGCAGGTTTACCTTGAAAGACAGCCCTGTCTCTGTTTTCACTGCACAAAGGAGATGATATGTTCAGTGTTGTGAACGATTGTATTTCTGGTTTTGCAAATTATACTTTTACTTTTCTGCCAAATAACACCACTTGGTTTGTCTGCCTGCTTGCAGTTTAGTCCAACAATATTCTTGAGATGGGCTGTTTCACAGTCTTGAAATGCAAGAAAAAGAAAATTGGGTGTTTTGGAAACAAGAAACCCATGATCGCTGCAGAGACTGTTACATGTGCACTTCCGGAACCAGCACAATCTGGACCATCCCTCCAGTCTGCCCCTCCAAGTTTCAGAAACAGAACAAAACCTGCACAATCTGGCCATCGGATACTCAACAGCAGAGCTCGGGCACTGTCTGCTCCTTCTACCCTCGTTTTGGCAGACCAGTATGCTCTTGCTTCACTAGAATATGATGACCAAGAAGAGTGCAAAGGCAGAGGTATCTCAGTGAAGGACCAACGCTTTTCAAATCCTTTGCCGCTGCCCCTTCCCTCGCCACATACTTTCTCTTTGAGGAACTTGGAAAGTTTTAACTTGAACAATACTAGTGGTCCTATTGTTTCATCTGGACCTCTACCATTGCCTCCATTAGGGGGAGGAGGTCTCCGGAACTTCTCTTATGAAGAGATTTCGGCTGCTTGTCAAAATTTTTCTGTGGATCGATACATGTCAGAAGGCTTTTCAACTACAATCTATAAGGCTACCTTTGGAGATGATAGCATGAGTTTAAAGAGAAGTGAAGCTACAGTTACTTGTTTACTTCCTTCCTGTCAGGTGATATGAACAAGCATCCTCATGCATGTAGTCACACATGTCGGCTTTTATGGATTTATGATAGCTGATACTGAAATTCATGTAGGACCGAAATAATAGTAAGTGTGGAGAAAATTTTGCTATAATTAGCTTGACCTTTTAATAATGTGATCTTTGTTTTATTTTTGAAGTTCAACCTTGCCGGTAATGCGAAGTAATGATTACAGAGTTTCGGACTTTCTGTTGCCAACAATACACATTAAGCATTCTTCCCAATTTTATCTTAAGATTTGTATGTATGCTATCTTCTGCTGCTTGAATCCTTGTTGCTGAAAATTTCAACTCATTTAATGTCATCACATGGAATTTATGTTTTTGCAACTTATCATTTTGCAATCATAGGTTTGCACTTTTGTGTGAGAATACCTTGTCTACATATTGATCAAGGATTTTAATTTCGAATGATACCGTCCATACCAGTATGCCAATAGATCGGTACGCTGACTGCTCGCTACCGAGCGGTATCAACTTGGCTACGGCCTGACTATGGCGAGGGAAGAAAAAACGTCGAGGGAGAAGGTGCTCGAAGAAGAGAGAGAATCGGGAGAACCTCGATGCTTCCCAATTCGGCTTTGCCCTCCCTTTACGATCCTGATCCAAGAGGTAATGGAGAGGCAGCAGCTCGGGTCAGTTGAAAGTGTAGTTCCAGATGAAATACGAGTTTGGGTCGGGTGCTTGTGTTAAGCAATGAAAGTTCTTGTGTTGACTCAAGAAGAAACAGTATCTGGTGAGTAATTAGGATAAGCAGTGGGATATCTTGGTTATTCTTCGTCGCGTTCTTTGCCGAAGGTTGGAGATGGTTGCGGCTATCGTTGCGTTCTTTGTCGAAGGTCGGAGATGGTTGCGGCTATCGTTGCGTTCTTCATCGAAGGTCGGAGATGTTTGCGGCCTTCTACGTCTTCGTCGAACGTCGCAGATGAGGAGAAGACCACGTCTTGTCCTCATCTGACGTGACGAGGAGAAGAAAAGGAGGCGATGCCGCTGAGGCAACATACGTCTCCTTTTTTTATTATATATATATATATATATATATATATATATATACCGAGCGGTACACCCTAGTGTATCGCTTGGTATGTCAATACCATACCATATCAAGCAAAGCTCAAAACGTTGGTATGGTACAAAATTACGAATCTTGATATTGATGGCAAAATTTCAAATGCTTCAACGATTGTGCTATATATTTTTGCACACATGTATCCATGTGCTTTTTGCTAAATGAAAAGTACATTTGCATTAGCATTCTATGGTTAATTAGTATTGGCATCCACTTTGTGGGATTCCACCTCTTCACCGCTTAAATTGTTGCAATGGTCCATGCCAGAAGCTGTCTTCTCTTTATTAATTTTTTTATTTTCTGAACTATGAACACTAAGATTCTCCTTGTGATGTAAACTTAAAATGTTTATGTTTATATTTTTTAGGGTTTGAAGGAGTTTTTGAATGAGGTGAATGTACTAGCATCCCTACAGCATCCCTATCTCTGCAAGCTGCTTGGTTTCCATGCTCAAGAGGGGTCTGATGAGCGGATGTTAATTTATGAGAGGCTCTATCATGGAAGTATAGATCGACTTCTTCATGGGGGATTAGATGGTCGATCCATGGATTGGCCTACACGAATGAAGGTTGCCCTATGTGCTGCAAAAGGCCTTGCATTTTTGCATGAAGAAGGGCCTTTTCAGGTTAGTTCATCACACAATTTAATATACCTCCAACCATTCCGCATCAGACATTGTTTTTTAGTGGGAGTTCTAAGTTCTGGTTTGATTTCGGATTACTTTGTTAAAATGACTAGCATTAGGGACAATATTGCTCCAAAGAGGAATAGTCTTCAGATGTGTCTCTGACAACCTTGTAAACAACACCAAATTCCCGTAGTTGTTGGCCTTGAATTTGGTTAGTTATCTCTCAAATATAATCTTTTAAAGTTACATTCTCTGCTGATTATGTTTTCTACATTTGAGGATGTAGCAGAAAGTAGGGTCCAACATTCTAACAAGAGATAGTGTTTGCTGGAATTTTAATTTTGGGTCTCCATATTAACTATAAAGAACTATAAAATTGTAAACTTTGGTTGTGGAAAATGGAATGGTGATATTTGAGGCTGATTTTTTATAAGGTAAGATGATTAGAAGTGATAAATTTTGGTGGCGCAGGCTGCTCGAATGTGTTGTTTTTAGTTGGAAAAAGACATTGTTATGTAGTATATTGATGGTGAATGCATCACTTATTAATTCAATGAAGGGAAAGGGAAGTGATATATGCAGAAGCTGAGGATAAAAGCATCATGCTCTGATGGCCTTAAAATATGATGATAGATAGCCGATACCATATGAACTACAGAAAACTTCTTTTACTGCATCTTTGTAAACTATAATAACATCAAGGGAGTCATAGCCTTAAAATAGTATTACAATGTCATTGTAGTAAGAAGACTTGCCAAAAATCATAAAACCTGGAACCCTCTAAAGTACCTCTAGTCTCTAAATAGACATTTGGATCTTTCTAAAGTGGATTTCCAGTAGTTTAGGAATTCTTATAATCCAGCCTCTCTGAGAAGTAAAGCTTAAAACTAAGAATATTACTTAAAGTAAGACTGTTTAACACCTAGTATGAGCTTTTAACAACATGACCAATGTCAGATACTTGGAGCTCAAATATAATGTTGGTTTTCTCTCATCAACCTAATTGTGTCTGGATGATCGATCACGTGATTAAAATTTTAAATGTGGGACCATAGCAGGACTTAATGATCACTTTTTGGAAGAATCCTTTTGTTTGCCTCTTATTTGAATAATCATTCACCTAGTTTCTGATTTGTATTTTCACCAGTTGTCAGATAGTGTAGACAACTCCGGGTGACAGACCTATTTTAAATCCTACAGAGGTGCCAAGGTAGTGACTGAAGTAAATCTCACAAAAAGGTTTCATATTAATAATATTTTCTTTTAGTTAATACATAAACATAATCAAGATTTGCTTCCGGTGTTCTATAACTCTGGTATTAACATTGATTTAAGAAAAGTACTTAGAAGATATATTTTTGTGTGCAAAGGCAATATATGTCATTATTATAATTGTATACGTGAAGTCTTTAGAAGGTAATACAAGTGTCATATACATCATTATTATTTGAATCCAGGCCATAATAAATGTATATGTTAAGTGAATAGATATATACATGATTGTATATTTGTACATATGTGATTCAGGTGTGTATAGATAAGGCATCCTGAGACTTCTTTATCTGCCTGGCATCCATTTATCACCTCTAATAGCAGTGCATATCTGGTTGGGTCCACATTAGTACTTTTCTTGCATGTGAGGGGGATTATTTGAGCTTAAATATGATGTTGGGCCCCTTGCTGTTTCAGTCTCTTTTTGGCGTCATATATTATGTACATTGATCTGCATTTTTTTTATTGACTTTTTCTATTCCAAGGGTGAAAATTTTTTAACTGATCTTGTTTTGTCAAAAGTGCTTATAAAATTTTCTAAAAGTTTAGAAGTAGGTAATTACTGGTTCCAGAACTTTTATAAACACAGTTCATTTCCTACCATCTGACCATAATAAGCAAAGTACAGTATTCCAATTTAATGTGGAAGAATCACACAAGTGATAACTACCACCAAACACAGTTTCTAAAAGCAAAAGCGCACAGACAAAATAAATTCTTTTTGTATTTTATTTTGTCTGTTAGATACAAAGTCCCATAAAGAACACCAAATGCAACCTTTAGTGTTTGCGGTAATTGTTCACTCAACTAAACTTCTGGGAAACAAATGATATTTTCTATCATTAAAATTAATGATTTATTTTCCAGAAATTCCTTCTGTGTAAATGGTTGTGCTTGTTTGATGGCCTTTTGATTTTGCAGGCCATGTATTACGAGTTTTCAACTTCAAATATACAAGTTGACAAGGACTTCAGTGCAAAGCTATCAGGATATGGATGTGCAAGCTACAATCCAGAGGCAGACGTCTCTGATTCTTCTATTGTGAGTGATTTACATGATATAACAAGCATAAGAACTACATCCAATTTGCTAAATCTTGCTAAAGAGAAAAAAACAAAAAAGTTGTTTGCATAGCCAGATTAATGCGTGCAAATTTACTTGCCCCAGAACGGCACTTGCATGTGACCATGGTCAGATTTTAGCACATCTCTGGGACATGCTGGACTCAGAGCCTGTTCACCCCAGCACATTGCACCACACAACAGGTTATGCCTGCTCAGGACTATGTCTCAATCTACCTTAAAATCTTCTTATGTTTAACACTGTCAGCATCAGCTGCAGAACTCCCTTGAAATTTTAAGGAAATATATAATCATTGTTTGCAGCTATCTCATGCAATATAAATCACAACCCAGTTTTCTACACTGTTAATTTAGTTCTTGGAGTGGTTGAGGCCGTGTAGTTATCTCATGCAGCGCATTGCACCCAGTTTTATACACCGTTGTATGCAGCTCTCATGCGATACAAATATCTCGTTGTGTAGCTTCATGCTCTACTTTTGTCCTGGTGGATAATACATGCATCATGAATATGGAGTTTCTTGTTCTACCATCTATTTTCTGAATGTATCATTTAGATGTTGATCTTCCATATGATTCTGGAACTGCATTTATACCTTAACCTCAACAAAAAGCAAATGCAGTTTTTGATTGGTTGGACATCTGTGAACTAGACCTGTGAAAAATGAACACAGCAGACTGGACTAAGTGTGATGTAGTAATGAACATTACAAAAACCACTGACAAGATAATATACTCTATGATTTGTTTCAGGCTACTGCAAACCTATCAGTGGAGACCTTGGAGAAGGGGTTGTTCACTCCGAAGAGTAATGTCTGGAGTTTTGGAATAGTCCTTCTTGAACTGCTGACCGGTAGGAAAAATCTTGACAACCGCTATCCCAAAGAAGAGCGAAACATTGTGAAATGGAGTAGACCTTTTCTTGCTGATGATTGTCGCCTATCTCTTATCATGGATCCCCGTATCAAAGGGCGTTTCCCTCCCAAGTCTGCCCGAACTGTTGCAGACGTTGCACTAAAATGTCTCCGAAAGGATCCTTCGAAGAGGCCTACCATGAGGTTCATCGTCGAAGCACTCAAGGATGTTCCTGACATGAAATGCCCTAGCCGTTACCCCCTCCAAGAGCCATCTGTCATCGCAGGGAAACGGATGTGCAAGTCTCCAAGTCTGACTGGAATCATTCCACCACAACCTCCTCCCAGTTTCTCAATTTCACCTCCGTCAAAAAGCCAATTGTTGCTTTCTCCAAGGACATCAATATCCATACCTTATCCGCCTCTTTAAGTGCACTACTACACGAGCAGTAGAGGATAATAGGATAAGCAGTATCAGAAGCTGTTCGCCTGCTATGCAGAGGCTTGAAGGGTTTTGATATGCCTATATTGATTAGTAATTTGTTGTTTTTGGGTTTTTTTTGTTTTTGTTTTTGTTTTTGTTTTTGTTTTTGTTTTTGTATGTTGTGACTTGATGCAATAGAGGATACAAGATGTATATTTTGTTTGCTTATCCACTCCTAGGTAAAGTAATGGGGGTAGGATTACCATTTGTAGATACAGAAGAGTGTTAAGCGTTGTGTTGTCAATGAATCTACACCAAAATTTTCTGGCAGGCAGGGCCATTCGCTGAGTCTTTTGTGTATCCCCTGTGTATTGTTGACTGAACGACTTACTCTTTCCCTAAGGAGGGAGGGCGAGTGAGTTCCTGTCAAGTCACAGTATTTGCGAACGGCATCATTTTCAACTTGTGAGCTTGACTTGAGCCCACCAAAGCCTTGCTGTGGTTTTTAGACATGGAAATTGACAGGATTCGATGGTAGCTGGCTTCCTGATGAAAAGTTGTTCCTAATTACATTTAAAGGTACGTATCCTATTAGTGGCAGATGGATGAGCCCTCCTCCTCCTCCTCCTCCCAAGAGTTGGGACGCTCGTCAATTTGCTATTACACCATGGCTTCCGGCTCAGGCGGTGTTTGTTTGTGTGTCTACGCTGGAAACCAAGACGAGTACATCTCTTCCGTAGACGCCGTGAATCACCAGAAGGTGAGCCCCCTCCTCGGCATCTTTTACGTGAACGATCCAACGCAAGCTGACAATTGCAGCAGCTGCTAGCTATTGCGACCATCGAGACGTGCCGTACCCATGATAAGCAAGCATTGTGATAGTTTGTGCTGCTATCTATCATGGGCATGGGCATGATCTCTGATACTGGTCGCCGCGGGGCCTGTAGATGAACTCGGGGGGCACAAACAAAAGATAATAGCGTTTCAGGAGGTGTTGAACCCGTTTCTCTTGTGCAGAAATGAGTATAATATTCGTCGGCTTCTAAGCGATGACAAGTATGAAAAGTTTCTGAAGAGAAGAGCAAAACCTTCAGCGGCAACTTTCTTCGTCCGTCACCGTCGTAAACTTGCAGCCATGAGGAGTATTTGTCACTAAAAGCAGCTAGCTATTTACGACGGCAAGTGCATCTTTCTTTCTATGGATGCATGCGGGAAATATAAGGCGAACATCAAACGAGGATGGGGGGTTTCATCTGAAGTTGGACATCCGACTACTCTCGAGCAGGTCACGTAAGTGAGCCTTTTCTTCTTTTTTTCTTTTTTTGTCGGGGGACCCTCTTGGTGACATATTCTGCAGTCCCCCCCAAACCACCCAAGCGCCATGTGCATGTGCATGTGCATGTGCATGCCAGGCGAAGTTGAGAGAAAGGGCACATCGTACGGTCCCTTAATAAAGTCAAACGGAAAAGCCACTCCACCTACCACTCTTCCAATCGCTTTAGCTTTAGCTTTACCTTTTCCTTTAGGTGATAACTTGTCCTTTCTCTTTTATTATTATTATTATTATTATTATTATTATTATTATTATTATTATTATTATTATTTTTTTATTATTATTTATTATTATCATTTATTATTATTATTATTATTATTTATTATTATTATCATTATCATTATTATTATTATTATTATTATTTATTATTATTATCATCATCATCATCAGAAAAGCCCTACCTGAGGCCACCACCACCAGCTCACGGTTCGCTTTACTCCCTTTTTATCATGCAAGGGTGAGGGTGGGGACCCTTGGGACGAGAAGCACTTTTAAGTCTTCCCTGAGCTGGCAAGCCTGCTGCTTGTGCCCCCTTCCCCACAACGAAAGGGAACGCTTTGCCGGCATGCAAGTCGTTCATTCGATGGAGATTATTATAAGCAATTATGATTTGGACGTTCCAGTAGCATACATGAGCTAGTCTTTTCCTTTTGCCCAAAAAAAAGAAAAAGAAAGAAAAAAGAAAAAGAAATATACATGAGCTTGCGCCATCAAGATTTATGTTTGTCAAAGATCAAAAACAGTAATCGCTTCTTCAGGTCAAACTTTGATACTTTGGGGGGGTGAGGGATCAACTCACATCCAACTGTTTTACGCTAAATCCTCTCAACCTATTACGAAAGAAAGCGCAAGTCTCAACCCACTCGATTGTCCTTTCCGAGTCCAAAAGCAGAGCCGTACGCCTTCCTTTTGGTCTTCGCTCTTTATGCCCCCACCCCCCCCCAAACAGCTCACTTTTGCTGCTACCGCGTATCTGTAAGCAAAAGAACACAAATTGAATGATCGATCAGCAGCATCTATGGCTAACACATTCCAAATATCTCATCATGTTCTACCGCGTAAGATTGGCATGATTACTCCCTGCACTGGCTACCTATTTGTAATAGACTAGAGAGGTCTCGAGGTTGAAGTTTAGCTAGCTCTCCTCATCTCCCCACCTCGACATTCAACCAATGTGGTGGAGCTCACTTGCACAGCATCATACGGAGACGGCGAGTAAATTAAGGACGAGTTGCATGATGGATTTGCTCTCCGCTTTACCTGTTTATTAACGCTATCTCAACTCTGTTTACTTGTGTCGAGTGAATGCAGAGAATCTCTGCTCAGGTCAACTGGATTCATGTTGCCTGTTAAAGCGGCCGATGCTCTTTCAGCGGATTACCATATTGGCAGCGCGCTCGGTGGTCGCCGTCATGGATGCATGCTTCAAATTTTGCTCACACAAACCCCCCGAACGAACCCTTTCTACACCATCTCACATAAATCCCGAAACTCTCTCTAACTTTGCTCAACACCCTATACATACAACCGGAATTTTGCTCCCTCTCATCGAAACTCATAAGAATTCCTAGTCCACCACCAATACTTATCGACCAACTGCTTCCTTCCTAGCCTAACTGTTATACAACTAGGATGGATCTTATCCACGCCTTGATGGCCACGGGAATCATCTTCTGCCACTTAGATTGAAACAAATAGACTAGTGCAAATCCAGCCTAAATAACACTCGACCGAACTCACGTCAACCATCCAATAGTTGCAATGAGAAAATATAACACCACCATATCTAAATCACATGAAGAAACAAGCGTTGACTTTTAGTTTTTGACAATACAAGAGCCCGGTGAACAGGAATCCGGCGATAGAAAGTCCAGCTAGACAATTTAAACACTTGCACATTCTGCCCAAAATAAGAAACAACCAAAAAACCAAAAGGGAACACAAGGCATTTGCATTTCTCTCCTACTTTTATAGTTTACTCTTCTCCCCTTCAATAAGCAAGCCGGATTCCTTTTCGCCATAGAACTCAATCTTCCATACGATCTTATGCTGAGGTACTCACCTCATGTCTTGGACTTCAAGAAAAGCAACAAAATGAAGAGGTAAAAAATTCAGAAATTCAAGTCGATTAGTTCTCGAGGTGCTCCTGTGGACATCTGATCATTTCCAAAATGCTTACAACTTCACTCATGCCAGGCCGGTTTGATGGGACTTGCGATGTACAGATCAACCCCAACTTCACCACTGGCACAGCCTCCTCTGCTGGAAACTTCCCACCGAGCCTCCCATCCGCTAGCTCATCAACTCTTCCTTCTTCCAATGCGACCCTCACCACATCACAAAGCACTACCACATCATCCTCCATGTACTCCACAGGTCGCCTTCCTGTAATAATCTCCAGCAGCAACACTCCAAATCCGTAGACATCACACTTCTCGGAAGAAACAAGCGTTTGACTTAGTTTTTGACAATACAAGAGCCCGGTGAACAGGAATCCGGCGATAGAAAGTCCAGCTAACAATTTAAACACTTGCACATTCTGCCCAAAATAAGAAACAACCAAAAAACCAAAAGGGAAACAAGGCATTTGCATTTCTCTCCTACTTTTATAGTTTACTCTTCTCCCCTTCAATAAGCAAGCCGGATTCCTTTTCGCCATAGAACTCAATCTTCCATACGATCTTATGCTGAGGTACTCACCTCATGTCTTGGACTTCAAGAAAAGCAACAAAATGAAGAGGTAAAAAATTCAGAAATTCAAGTCGATTAGTTCTCGAGGTGCTCCTGTGGACATCTGATCATTTCCAAAATGCTTACAACTTCACTCATGCCAGGCCGGTTTGATGGGACTTGCGATGTACAGATCAACCCCAACTTCACCACTGGCACAGCCTCCTCTGCTGGAAACTTCCCACCGAGCCTCCATAACCAAGTGCACTCTGAATTTTGCTGCTAAGCACATAGCGGTCCAGCATCGGTAATAGTTTTGCCAGACCATAGTCCCCAACTTTGGCCTCACCTGAGCCGTCGATAAGGATGTTGCTTGATTTGAGATTGTAGTGGATTATGTTCAGCCGATGTAGGTAAGCTAAGCTTCTTGCGATCCCAAGAATAATATCAAACCGTTCTTGCCACGAGAAGGGGTTCGAGGTGGAACATTCATGCAGGTGCTTATATAGGCTCCCGCCGGAGACAAACTCGTATATGAGGAGCTGCAATGATTGTGTCCAATAGTAACCTTCAAGGACCACTAGATTAGAATGTCTTAGTTTTCCCAGCTTTTTAACCTCCCTTTCGAAATCTTCCTGCGATTTCACCAGGCTTGAAACTGTAAGCTTCTTGATGACCACAGGCCTCCCATCCGCTAGCTCATCAACTCTTCCTTCTTCCAATGCGACCCTCACCACATCACAAAGCACTACCATCCGGCATGCAAATTCTGGTGCCTATACAAGTGCCCTCGAATTTTGCTGCTAAGCCCATTAGCGTCCAGCATCGGTAATAGTTTTGCCAGACCATAGTCCCCAACTTTGGCCTCACCTGAGCCGTCGATAAGGATGTTGCTTGATTTGAGATTGTAGTGGATTATGTTCAGCCGATGTAGGTAAGCTAAGCTTCTTGCGATCCCAAGAATAATATCAAACCGTTTCTTGCCACGAGAAGGGGTTCGAGGTGGAACATTCATGCAGGTGCTTATATAGGCTCCCGCCGGAGACAAACTCGTATATGAGGAGCTGCAATGATTGTGTCCAATAGTAACCTTCAAGGACCACTAGATTAGAATGTCTTAGTTTTTCCCAGCTTTTTTAACCTCCCTTCGAAATCTTCCTGCGATTTCACCAGGCTTGAAACTGTAAGCTTCTTGATGACCACAGGCCTCCCATCCCGGAGAATTGTCTTATAGACTGTACCAAAGCCCCCACGACCCAGCTCGCAGTCCTTGTTTAGGATTGTATGTGCTCGGGTGCTGAAATTAGGATCACTCCCGGAGAACATTACAAGTTTGCCAGAATTTGCATCGGTTGAAGGAGAATTGCTGTAGTAGCCATCAGACAGAGCAAGGGCAGCAGCAGAATGGGGGTCAGTGGAGGCCCGGACTCGCATGTTAAGGATGGTAATTGTGATGACACCAAGTGCAATAACAGCAGCAGCTCCAATCGCAATAAGAGCAGATATGCTGAATATGATTTTCTTGTGGCGGGTGTTCTTGGATGAAAGGGAGGTATTGGCAGATGAAGTGGAAGAGTTAGGATTGAGGACTATAGGCTTGGGAAGAACAGTGGGGCAGGAACGGTTCACAACTGAGCCACAGAGACCAGGGTTGTCAGAGAGGGAGGAAGGTGGAATGGCATTGAAGAAGTTTCCAGCAGGGAGGTCCCCAGAGAAGAGATTGTGGGATATGTTGAAGGAGAGGAGATGGGGGAGATTGGAGAGCTGCTTTGGGAGGTTTCCACTTAGTCGGTTGAAGGAAAGATCTACTTTGTGAAGGTTGGTGAGGTTGGCTATGGTTTGGGGTAATGGACCTGTGAGATTGTTCTGCGAGAGCATCCTAAAATGAAACAATTTAAACAAAAGAGTCATTAGAACAGGTTTATGCTGAAATCTGATTTACATTGAGACAATGATACAAAAGAGTGAATTACAAAAATCACCTCTGATTTCGCAGGCAAAGTCAAACCGAAAGCTGAAATAATACCGACTATGTCAAGGAAGAAACAAAATAGTATCTCATGCGACACGATTATCAATTTCAGAGAAAAGAAACATTACGTTGTAAGCAGTTATTTAACCACTCTTGATAACTAACCAAAGTAACATCTAAGAGCAGCTACTGGAAAGGGACATGCATATTAAGAAAAGCAACAAGAAAGCTACTCCAAAACCAAATGGATAATCCACGCTGCTGAGACCAAGGCATAAGTGCCCTTTGGCAGAGAATTTATACAGAAAAGCAGGAACGAAGACAGGTTGATCAATGGAGGGCCGCCTACTCTTTATGATGATAAGGGCAACAAATACCATAATTCCAGATCCAACAACCGGAAATATCCTATCTACCACCAAGCACTAACAAGCGGAAAGAACTTACATGGTTGCGAGGGAAGAGCAATTCCCTATCTGTACTGGGATTTCTCCAGTCAGAGAGTTCTTCTCCAGCCTCAGCTCCTTCAGAGAGACAGCTTTCCCGATCTCCAGTGGAATGCTCCCATTAATCAGGTTCCTACTAAGATCAAGGACTTCCACTGTCTCCAGCGCCAGAATACTTGCTGGTATAGAGCCGGAAAGCAAATTCCAGGACAGGTTCAATTGCTGCAAGCTCAGAAGATTCCCGAGAACCAATGGAACTGCACCAGAGAAAGCATTTCCCGACAAATCTAAGTAACTCAGAGTCCGATCACTGGTTGCGGAAACTCCTACGGAGATACAACCGCTCATTTTGTTCCCGGACACTGAAATTCGCTGCAATTTCAACTCAAAAACCCAGGATGGAAGATTTCCAGTCAAAGAGTTACCACTTAAATCCAAGTCCGTCAGGCCTCTACAAGCACCAATTGATTCCGGCAAGCCTCCAGTGAGCCTATTTCGTGACAAATCCAGACTTTTAAGAAGCTGCAGCTTGCCAATCGACTCAGGAACTCTGCCGGAGAACCAGTTTCTGGACAAATCAAGGAACTCCAAGTTTTTCATTTTTCCGATCCATGTTGGAACTTTGCCTGAGAACAAGTTCGACGCCATCCTCAAGTGACTGCACATGGAGAGCCTGTGCATAGAATCAGGAAGGCTCCCGGTGAGAAAATTCACACTAAAATCCAGATATTTCAACAGCAAACAGCTGCCCATGTCATCAGGCAACCGACCAGAGAGATGATTTTGTCGCAAGCTGATTGACCTCAGATTGTATAGCCGACTGATTCCGCCAGGTATCTCGCCGACCAGAGAATTGCCGGATAGATCAAGTGAACGAAGACCATACAAGGACCAGAGCCCCTTGGGCAAAGAACCGGACAGCCGGTTTGAGGAAAGATTTAAAGCCGCCAACGTTAAGCAAGAGCCGAGGCTCGGTGGGATGTGCCCTGTGAAGGCGTTGTTCGCCAATGAGAGGGATCTTAAAGACCTACATTGCCCAAAAAATTCATCCGGGATTACACCGGAGAGGTTGTTTTCGCTGAGGTCGACAACCCGAAGGCTCTCGAGTTGGGAAAGCTTGGGATTAAGGCTCCCGGAGAAGTTGTTCTTGGAGAGGTACAACTTCTGGATGGATTGGAGCTGGAGGAGGCCCCGTCCGATCTTTCCCGAGAGGGAGAAGCCAACTAAGGAGAGCTCAGTGACTCGGTTGGTCTTCGCATTGCACTTGACGCCGGTCCAGCCGCAGGGATCGTCTTCGTCCTCGTTCCAAGAAGCGAGCTTGGACAGGGGATCCAGAATGTCGGCCTTGAAGACAATCAAGCCGAGCACGTCGTCGTTTAGACCAGGGCTTCCTGATTTGGCCAGAAGAGGGCAAAACAACAGCAAGGACGCCAGGTAGAACGCCAGATTCCTCATCCTCCTGCCGAATAACATTCGGGGTAATGCCTCTGAGACTAGAGGAGGAAATGGTAGGCCTCGTAAACTCAAATTCGCAGCCTTCTTGCTCCTTTGATCGACTTCTCTGCTCTCAAATTTTTCCTATGGATTTATGGAGGAAAAAGAATGCGCACGATGCCGACTATCGGTCGCTGGGGATTACAGCGGATGGAGAAACCGCAATGAAGGAACTTAGCCAAGATTTCATGAAATGGCCGTCGATGCAGCTCTCTGCTTCTGGATGGTCGGAACAAGGTCCATGATCGGGTCCCCCCACAAGACGGCCGCCACCTTGGGACTCGAGGGAAGATAAGAAAGAGGGAGGAGATACATGATGAGGACCGAGCAAGAAGATGCGAAAGGCTTGGGTTCCTGCCGAATAAACTTAAAGGCAATGGATGAAGTAGGAACCCCAGGCGACGATGATCGCCGCGTAAACGGGGGTGCGGTTTCGGAGAGTGGATGAGGGCGGCAGTGGATCTACCATTAATAGGGAAGCGGTGAACACTTATCAGGCGGGGAATCAGGGGAGACCTCGCCGGAACTCTGGCCGGACATGATGAAGGGGGCCGGGTGGTTGGCTCTTCTCGGTATCTATTAAATGCTATCTATCTATCTATCTATCTATCAGCACTACTGTTAGCTCTGTTGTTCCGAGTGCCAAAGGTTGGTTTTGTTACTCGCACTTTTTTATGCGACAAGGAAAAGTTAGATTGACGGAGAGTGAGCGAGCGAGCGAGCGAGTGAGAAGAGGGAGAGAGGGAGAGAGAGAGCCACAGAGGAAGGTCTCTTTCTCGGTGGATACATGGCCAAGGTCCGTGGGATACTATCTGACGGACACGTGGATACGCCCTTCTGTAGGTTGCAAAGAGTAAGGGTTCAGATTGGCCATGGCGCTCTAAGATGCGTGCGGAAACCTGTCCAAACAAAACACGCCACAGCCTGAGATGCAAAGTGCGGGTTCGTCAGCTAGACTGTTTAATAGCAGCAAATGGTCACTGGGGATGCGCAACCCAAACCAATCTGCTCGCTCGTTTCTTCCCTCCCTGGTGGTCATTATGAATCTTCAAAATTAACCGACGGAGATGCAGTTGATGGGCGGATAAATGCAGCTTATATCCTCCTCCTGTTCTGGTCGGACACCATGATTGCAGCAGCGTCGCAGGCTTGTACAAAGGAAAAGTAAGTAACGCGATAGGAGCTGGAAAGAAGGAAGCCCTCTCTTTGTGGGTGCGTTATAAGAACCTTTATTCGGATGGGATCCTTTCTTTTGCGAGGCATCCTTCCTTGTGAATCAATCAATTCTCCCTTGCTAAAGGGCATTCGATTCACCCTTTTAATGATTACAACGCTATTTGGTCTCCCCTTCTCACCCTTTTTCTGACACCAGATTATAAAATTTGAACACCCAATGGATCGACCGGCCTGGGTGATGGGTCTGTGGAGGTGTTTCTGTGGGTGTTTGTCGCCGAGGTAAGGCTTCCCACGTCGGTTGCACTGCAGTGTAATAAATACGGACGCAATAAATGAGGCCTGCTTCCCCTATTAAATATCTCCTCCACCCAAATAAAGAGGCTTTAGATGGATGCAATAAATGGTGCATGTCTTCTTCCTCGGGGCACTGTGCGCGGAGGCAGATGGTTCATCGCCTGCCTCAGTGTACCCGGAACATGTTTGGCTGGTCCAACCGAATCACTCCTGAATTTTCCAGGGTGACGTGGTTTGTCACGTGTTGGGCGACGGAGAGAAGTAAACAAAATTTCTAAATCAAATAAATATTGAAGATTAATAATAATCAACGACATATCGAAAAGTGAGACATACATTTAACATAACTTTCGTCCGTCCGTCCGTCCGACCGTCCGTCCGTCTATATCACAGAAAAATCTGGCCTCGTCATCAAGGAATAGTAAATCCCATCTAGGACTGAGGGGGTAAAGTAGATCGGAAACAAAGGGTTGTTGGTACAAGACATGCTCACGCCACAGTCATCCGAGTGTGTGGCGTCTTTGGCACGGGCGACACCATTCTGGGTCATGAATGACAAACGTAGCAGAAGGTGGCAAGTGGCATAGATGATGACACCATCGTGTGGCAAACGGCAGTATGTATTATCATCATGTGTGTCGCTCGTGGATTCCAGTTTTTGAGCGGCCGTAGCAAAACACGCACTAGCAGCATGGCATCATGCATGCCATGTGGTCGGTAGGTAGCATTCGTTCAATCCCAGTCCCATTGGAATACGGGCCGGGCCGGGCCGGGCCGGTTATTATCATTTCACCCGGTTACGGAGCAAAAGGCAACCCCGCACATGCAGCTGGCCGCTCTTGCTATTTCAATTTCGTTGGTTCCTTCCATTAACAGAGAGAGGTGAGGGTTCAATTTTGTCTGGCGCAAACTTTGTGACGGTTAGTCATTCTTCTTCCTCTCTCTTTCTCTCTCTCTCTCTCTCTCTCTCTCTCTCTCTCTCTCTCTCTCTCAGGGACAACGTAAAAAAAGAACCAAATCACCCACAGGACCAAGTGGCTTGTCTTCTCACGGTATGTCGTTTTGCTGTTGGGAAGATTCGATAGAACTAAACCGGAGGAGCCATACTCTCTTGAAAGAAAAATCCACAAACACAACATCAATCTAGGTGATATTCTATCTTCAATTTATTTGCATGTCTTATCATTTTCTTTGCCTTCACTGTCCCTTGACCTCCACCTCGCCGTTGACTTGCCATTTTGAATAATAGATGATTAAATCAAATCAATCTACCAGTACCGCATGTTGTCTTGCGACACCGTCAAACATGACGGTAGGGTCCCAGTTGAGAGGAGGTCGCAGAGGCGATATGATTCATTTGCCTGTCTGAGCACTCACTGATGACTCAGGTATTGTACAGATTTGGTCTGGGTCAGACGCGAGGGATGGGGACCGGCTTTTGTAAATGTGAGTGCAAGGGTAATCAATGCTGCTTGTTTGACATCCGTGCCGTAGGGGCATTGGAATACCGGTTCGCGATCTAATAATTTAAATTTTTATTAAATATTTAATAAAATATAAAATTTAAAGGATATATTGTTATCATTCACTCTTAGTATTATGAAAGAAATATTTTATGTATTTTTATAAAGGTAAATCTTTAGTCATTATCAATCGAGAGAGAAAGAGTTCTCCGGAAGAGAAAGAGTTCTCCGGCATTGAAATACTGGTTCGCGATCCAATAATTTAAAATTTTATTAGATATTTAATAAAATATAAAATTTAACGGATATATTGTTATCATCCACTCTTAGTATTATGAAAGAAATATTTTATGTACTTTTATAAAGGTAAATCTTTAGTCATTATCAATCGAGAGAGAAAGAGTTCTCCGGGAGAATCTGATTAAAGTAAGACTCAAGTAAATTTCGTATCGACTAGATAGCATCATGCTTGGAATACGATCTTTAAGATATTAGATGTATGAGAGACTATAAATACATAATAACTTAGAATATACAGATCCAATTGATTCGATTCTGTCTAGGGACTATGACATAATAGTCTAATACATCCGTAGTCGATGAGTCAAATGAATTATTATAAAAATAATAATTCACTGAATCCAAAGGAGTTCTGATAGGTATGACTCATGGTCAACTCGATATTTGACCTAGAGGGTCACACATATATGGTAGGTATTACGATAAGTTGAGGTTCGAATATGAGATATTCGTTAGAGCTCCTTATCTTATTGGATATCCAATAAGCCCCTAAATTATTTTCTGTTCTTCCATTGCACACATGATGTCACCCCTAGATTTTTCAACAAAAATGAGATTCCTTTGTTGTATAAAATATGAGATTTTATTTTATGTTCTTCTACTGTACATGTGATTCTCTGTCCAAGCTTTCCAACAGTAGTATTAGAACTAGGTTGCTCGTGCGATCGATTGGTTTTTAAACTACGTGTATTGATGAATTGCATAGAATAATTTTTGCATGATTATTATGATTTTTA
Organism: Musa balbisiana; assembly: GCA_004837865.1. Classification (NCBI taxonomy): domain Eukaryota; kingdom Viridiplantae; phylum Streptophyta; class Magnoliopsida; order Zingiberales; family Musaceae; genus Musa; species Musa balbisiana. The sequence continues at coordinate 42,367,099 of CM017192.1, forward strand.
TCATAGTTTTTAAATCTAGATTGCACCCTTTCTCATGGTTGAGAGTTGTCTTAGAGGGGCTTTTTGACGTGAAAAATTATTGATGCAAAAGGAGAGAAAGGATAGCAACTATCGCTGCCCTATAGATCAACCAAAGGCTGCTTATAGCCTTGGTTGTGCTAGTCATAGGTGTCATGTAAACCAATCACATAAGTGATGACACATGTGACTTGACACGTAGTCTTTTTATTTATTATTATATTTTAATATTTTATCACTTTATATTGATTCTCCTTCAAATACAGATCCTAAATAATCTCGGTCATAGGTTATTTAAGAGGGATATCAAGATAACCAAACAAACTAGTGTGTTATATACCCGTCCATATGATGCATACAATTGGTTTCATACCTGCTCGTGTGGGGACACTAGAAATATAATACAGGTGCTCATTGGAGAATAAGTTCACTGATTCATCCGCTTAGAAAATACTAGATGGTTGATGATGTCTTATTGTCAGATAACGATTCTGTAGTCTCATGGTGTATCTGATCTTTAGACTTGAAATACCAAAGATGTCTTGTATGAGTACTCCATTTTTTTATACTAGACTTATAGGTCTAGAGGTTTTATATTTAGCATAACCGATCATCGGGAGTGGTAGCCAACCTTACGAGAACTATTGAGTGTCGATAGAGGATTATCCACTCTCGGTGTCATGAGAGGAATATCTTATGTATTTTTGCTCAAACAAATCTATGGCCATGGTCATTCAGATTGAGAGAGAAAGAGTTCCTCGGGAGAATCCGATTAGAGCAAGACTCGAGCAGAAACCGTATAAGTCTGACAACATTATGCCAGATATACAATCTTTAGGATATTAGATAGATAAGGAACTATAGATATACAATAACTGAGTACAGACAAGTCAAATGCATTGGATTCCCTTATGATTGATGAGTCAAGTGAATTATTATAAAGATAATAATTTACTGAGCCAGAAGGAGTTCTGACATGTATGACTCATGTTCAGCTTGATATTGGGCTTAGAGGGTCACACACATATAGTAGGCATTACAATGAGTAGAGGTTCGAATATGAGATATCCGTCGGAGCCCCTATCTTATTTGATGTCCAATAAGCCTCTGAATTATTAGATCTTATGGATGAGATTTAATAAGAGTCAATAAGAGATTATTGGATAGAGATCTACTAATCTAAGAGGCTTGGATAGTTGGATAGAGATCTAATACCTAATAGGGTAGGATCCATGAGGATTAAGTTGACAGTATACCTCTATAAATAGGAAGGAACTAATGGTTCATTGGCTAGAGTCTTTTTCGGTTGCCTCTCTTATTCTCCTCTCTCTTCTCATCCTCAGAGCAAGCTTGAAGTTTTAAGAAGCGTCATCATAGCCTTACTGTATGGATCATCGCTATAGAGGCGGACGCTTGACCTGTAGGGATTTAGAATATACGATCTCCCTAGGTAACACAATCTTTCATTTACACAATTTTAAGTTTCGCGGATTTTGCGAATCAATATTCCCATGATGATGAACACATCTTTGGGAATTGAGAATTTTATTTTTCTGTTCTTCCGCTATGTATATGATGTCGCCCTCTAAGATTTTCCAATAGTTAAGAGCCTTAGAAAAGGCTCTTGGCCACTTACATGGATGCGCTCAACTAGACAGAATAGAGACCCTATAGTTAGGGATTCCTAGCTATAAAGGGAACCCTTGGCAACTATGAGGAGACCCTATAGCCAGGGATTCTTGGCCGCATGGGGCAAGTTAGTGACTAGGGTTTCCTGGCCACCCATGGTTGCCCAATATCCAAGGTTTCCTGGTTGCATAGGGACCTTACGGGCTAGAAATTCTTGGTTGCCCAAGACTATCCTACGGTCAAGGAGTCCTAATCGTAGGGGTAACTCTAGCAACTAGGGTTTCCTTGCCGCATGGAGCACCCTAGGGTAGGGTACCCTAAAAACTATAAAATAATTAATGAAATAATTTAATTAATTAATATTGTTATTATCTAGTAGTTCTACAAGATATCCTTGGTGTCTCAAGTCTAAGGACCAAATATACCACTAAGACAATGCAATCATTTTCTGATGATGATATATCATCAACCATTCAGTATTTTGTAAGCGGATTAATCAGTGAATTCATTCTCCATTTGAGCACCTGCACGATATCCCTAGTGTCACTACACGAGCATCTATAAGACCAACCCCATACATCATATAGATGTGTATATAGCACACCAATCTATCATGTCATCTTAATATCCCTCTTGAGTAACCTATGATTGAGATTATTTAGGATTTGTATTTAAAGGCTAATAAGTCTCATTATCATGATCTTATCATGATCCGATCCTCATTGCATAAATTCATGTACATTACAATACATGCAATAAACAATATAAAGTAAGAAAAATATTAAATAAATAATAAACAAAAAGAGTGTGTATCATGTCATATATGTCATCACTCGCGTGATTGACTTGTAAGGCACATATGACTAGCAAAAACTATGTTTCTCAATGACAACCTCAAGGAGAAGGTATGTATGATACAACCTAAGATATTAATGTCCAAAGAGAGTCTTGATAAGGTGTACAGATTGTCTAGGCCTATTTGTGGATTAAAGCAAGCTTTACGAAGTTGGAACATAAGATTTGATGAGACGATCAGATCTTATAACATCGTTAAAAATAAAGATGAGCCTTGTGTGTCTAGAAAGTTAAGTAGGAGTACTATCACATTTTTAGTATTATATATGGATGACATCTTAATCATTAGGAATGATGTAGGAATATTCTCCGTAGTAAAGACTTAGCTATTTTGATATTTCTCCATGAAGGACTTAGGAGAAGCATCCTATATCTCGGGATTCAAATATATAGAAATAGATCCAAGAGAATGCTGGACTTATCCTAATCCAAGTACATAGACACTATTGTATTAGAAATCTAGGCAACATCATATGTGCAACAGAAGAACAGAAAACAAAAATCCTAGATTTCCTACAGAAAAATATTCTCATTGTCATGCAAAAATTGGTGCACAAAAAAAAAATCATAAAACCAAAAACTACGCATATATAAAAGAGGGATTTATTATCTAGAGAGATCGTATATCCTTGAAAACTTATAGATCTATAGGAGAGGATGAAGAGGTCAACTGTCCTCCTCTCTATGCGCTATTAGGATCAAGTCGGCACTAAGAAGAGGAGTGAATTAGTGCACGTATAAAATTACGTCGAGTCAAAAATCTTTGTACGATAAAACCGTATCAAATATGCCCAAGGCATCTAAGTAAAGAAACCCGATCGGTGGCAAGGAAAAACCGTTACGATGGAGGAACAAGCCTAATGTACCCAAGACACCTAAATTAAAAAAACCCAACTTGTAGAATGAGATCCCGAACACTCCCATACTAGAAAAAATCGATCATCATGCTTCAAATCCCTCTTATAAGAGCCTTAAAGCATGTCTTAGGAGGAGACAAATAATATAGAATCTATCGTCAGTTGATATGTGATTGCCATGCGACATCCAAGTCATCCTCCATCTGCTTATGTGTACCAAGAGTCAAAATAGAAAAACGTAAGCTTTCTTCTCATTCTTTATGATAATAAGAGTAATCATAAACCCTAATCTCCTTTTTTTTTTTTTGTGACAAGGAGGATAATCCTAAACCTCCTTCTCTTCTTTTATGACAAGGAAGATAATTCTAAACCCTATTCTCCTCCTTTATGATAAAAGAAGGCTATTACGAACTTTCTTCCTCTCCTTTAAAGGTATAAAAGCACACCCTATAGGTAAAAGAGAGGAACTCACTCCTCGGAGAGATCTAGTTAGGAAATCCTTCTCGACCTCGATCTTTGTATAGTGAAACCTCTGGAGTACGATATTTTTATCTTAGAAAAATAATATTTTCATCTTAGAGACATTTCGGACAATCTAACGTAAATAGATCTGAATCATATTGAACTGGTCAAAACATCAATGATATTTTTCCCTAGTAATCGAACCCACGCAAGGCTTAAATCAGTTGATAAATGTTTCGTATAATTTTGTCAAAGGAAGTGACCGTTTAACTTTATGATGAAGCTCTCGTCAAAGTGAGAACGGAATAGTTACATCTTTTGTTTTCTGGTAAGAGAAAAGTGAAACAAAATCACATCTATGATATTCTATCAAGCATCTCAGAATATTTATAAAATTATGTAAAGCATCTTAGAATAGAAACACGTCATTCAAGTACTATTATTCGTACTACAAAAAGAAGCATAGCAATTGATTATTCACTAGTTAGAATAAGCGAGATTCAGGTCTTCGACCAACTAAACTCTAAAGATGCCTCTCGCTCACACATCGTTCAGTTGCTATCTCTTAGTATATACTCTCTACCATCGTCTTCATATATGCATCCAGTTCAAGGGATTCCCACGTTGATTCTAAGTTCAATATCCCATCCTTCATATCAAATGTGCTGGAGAAAACTGATCCTGTCACTTGGGAGGGTAACGGATGCTCCAGCTCTTGATCACCGAACAATGGGATGCTACGACTCTGGCTATGGTTGGGCGTGGCAGCCAATGGAGGACAAAGGTGCTGCTCTTGGACGACGAAGGAGCTCGGTCTACGGTGGTCATACGACGCTGCTGAGTTTTCAACAAGTGATTCCATCACGGAAGGGCAATTGGTCTCGACGACGTTCTTGCAGGTGTGTGTCATGGTATAGACTACGAGATAGTTGGGTGGATCTGCATCGCTATCATCCTTTTGCACCGTCTTTCTTGCTTGGCACCCTTGATCTGTGCTGTAAGTGCACCTAAAGTAGCTTCTGTAGAGAAGTAGTGTATATTTAGGATGAACCGATTAGAAATGCATTGTGAAATTGCATCACTGAAATCGGAAACATTATGAAATAGAATCATATGGCAATTGCCGTTCACGAGGAGATGTAGAAACTCCCTTTCTGAAGGCGAATTGAAATTCCAACTAATGAGATGAGTCGACAAAAACTCGGCGGAAGAGCTTCTTGAGTAATATAATTATATTTGTTTGCATATCAAAATCATTTTTGAGTAGCAATTTTCGTATGAAAATATATGCGTAGCCTGTAAAAGACTTGTATATGCCATATGTGTCTCCGTGTGTATGTTTCGACAATTTTTCGTATTCGGGTTCCAATTAATTTCCAGTTCAGATTCTCATTAAGATTTAGTTCACGCTGGACCAAACGATACGTGCATATTCTTTCTTTCCAACGCTCCAAGTATAATTTATGTGGACAGGGGTGTGTGTTTTACGGATTAAAGAAAAGATGCCAACATTTATGAGCTTACCTTGGATGTTTGGAACCGTGGATCAACTTCTGCCCATACTTCCTCCACTGATGGCCATCATACTGGACTGAAGTGACTACCGAGTAAGAGTTTTCTTTCCTCCTGCAAGAACAAGTTGAAACTTCCGTGAGCGCTTGATCCTCTTGCCCTACTTATTCTCCTTTGAGGGCATAAGGAGATTGTTTCGATTTATATTATCTTAAATGGAGCTTTATCACAACCATTTAACTTCCTTCTACATTAAACTATTCGAGATATTGAGGTGCATGACTATGGCAAACCGTACATGAAGGTTGGAAATAGGTTTTGTGAGTGCAGGGGTTCAAAACCTACGTCTAACTAATTCTCTGTGCTATTTCTTGGGTTCTATTCATTTTCCAGATAGAGAGCATTAAGAATTGGTGTGGGGTAGGCCGATGACCAGAGTGTATGATGTCGTCGTCTATACGGACACAATTAGTCTAACAATCTAAAGATTAAAAACGCGTTTCCTCATCGGATGTATTATCGTGACAATGGACCATAATAATTTGGTAGATGTCAAAGCTGGATGTCCCACCGGTGACTATGAACGAAAGCCGATTCGTAATCCTAGAGTTTTCGCAGAAGCACCTGAGTTCCCAGATATCTAGATTCTCAAAGCATGTAGCAACAAGTACGTAGCTATGTTTCTATGGGCCGGAGAGGAGAGAGGAATAGGCGAGTCGACGCCGGTGAATCTACCATTTGTAGTAAAACTATATATGGCAGAGGATTATTTAGCAAGTGGAAGGATGCAAGGTTGAACAAGCTAATCGATCGATGCTATTATCCTATGTTGATGTTTTACCTTCGCTTGCGATTATCAGGCCAGTCCCCGTCTAAGTTCTTCCTTTTCTCCTCTGAAGAATAACCAGAACCTCTCCGATCATCAACGCTGCGTACATCCAAAGGCGTTGACCAGGAGCTACCGGCAGCAGACTGGAGCCTGGAGAGAGCGGAGGTATAGCACCGTTGCATCTCTCTGATCTGAGCCCTAGCAAGCTCCGACCAGCTACACCCAGGAAGTAACGGCAGAAGAAGAGCCTGCAGTTGGCTTGTGAGCTCATGCGCACGATTGAGCTGCTCTATTACCATCGCGTGGTTGCATGCAGGCGAGAGTAGTAGGCCATGAGCAGCTGTGTAACATGGATCGAGCATCTCCATCTTGGATCGCCAGATGAAGATGAAGGTGCAGATGCAGATGCAAATGAGGTGGGATAAGAGATGAGATGGAGACTGTGTTTGAGGTACCGCAGTTTATATAATAGAGAGATAGATAGATCCAACCACCGCGACTTGTGGGCAGCAGTTGAAGTTGGGGGTTTGGTTATTAATTAGTTTTATGTGAATATATACGGTAGACGCGCGTAGTTACATTACATGGTCATGCATGCGTGATATACAATCAATCGAGCGCTTCTCCCTCACGATGCTGCAGCAAAAGCTCCGGGTTGCGTCACCTCGTTGGATGTGGGGTCCAAGGCCCGCGTGCAACGGTTCTAAAATGGTACCATAGCCGCCGGGGACCGATGTTATGTGATTTACATTATTGTATGCTACCACGGATTGAAGATAAAGAAATTCTTACGCGGAAGGGGGGGCCGGCCTACCACCCCAATCATACCACACCACGTGGTTGTGTCAACTCTTTCTCCTTTTGCTGTCTTCGGTCAGCTCAAAGACGAAGGCCGCAGAATGCTACCGATCAAGCACCCAATCATCCAGGATCCTGTATTCTGTGCATCGTCTTCCCTGGAGATATATGTATATGCACACTATATAATATTTATAATATATATTTATATATATACACTATATTTATAATTGAAATTTTAATTCAGATATCATCAACAATAAAGTCTTGATTGGATGACAAAGCTACGACATTGCACAAATATATTTTTATTGCACCCAAAAGGTTCAAGCGGGAATTTGAATAGATTGCTCTCATCTCGTTTCATACATCGATAAAGTCTCAGATTAAGCTAGCTATTCCGAAAGATCTATACCTGTACACTTAGCATCCCCCCTCATGTGGAAGCCAGATTAAAGTTTAGGTATACCGCTTATGCTTTTACCAGTTGTGGTCAGATTTTATCATGCACAATATATTTATTAGACTGAAAATAGTAACAACAGTCTTTGCAATGCCCCGAGACAATTTGAGGGCAAAGCTTACAGTGCAAATTATAGTCCAATTTATCGACGCATCGATGACTTTGAAATCTCAAATGTGCATCGGTGGTGTTTCCAAAGGACTGGTATCCGAACAAAGGTACCATCAGATCGATTTCTTCGAATGTTTTTGTCGATTGTCTGTCACATGAAATACTCTGATCCGAATGGTCGCGTTGAAATGTATCAGTTGACGGGAAACAAGCAGTGTAAAACCTTGACGGTACGGAGGTTGATCCAAGATGCCGCTACATTTGTTTGTAATTCAAAGATGACTCGCGAATATTGCATCAACCACAAGCAAACTAATACTCGTTAGCCACTAATTGAATTTAACATGAATTCACAATAAATCTACACATATTACCTTCACAATTAAGCGGAAGTATCTATCTATCTATCGACAGATAAGGTAGATACTTGTCGTGCATGGTGATCAAATTAAGCTTTTAGAGGCTGTTTCTTATGGTACTCCAGACTCCTTAACTAGAATACGAGTCGATCCATGGCATGCTAGTAAAATTCTAACATTAATCAATAAACCACAGGTAATAAATGAAGGTTGACTGACATCAACCAAAGAATGGCAAACGGAAGAATAGCATGATATATATGACATGCAACCATATTCGCTTTGATGTATAGCTGGTTTTTTCTCGTGGTCTCCGGCCGCACTCGTGTGGAATATGCAGAGGGTTTTTTCTCGATTTTCTAGGTTTTTTTTTTCTTTTGTTTCCTGTGGTGATTCTCTCTCTCTCTCTCTCTCTCTCTCTCTTTCTCTCTCTCGGCAGAATCTCCAGTTGACTGAGACCATCTCTTCAAGTTCCCCAACCCCCCGAGGTTGATGGTCATTTTAAACGCCAAAGGCGGCTCTAGATGCATGAAGTCGTCCTCAGAGGATGATGTTAGATTATGCCTCAGGATAGCGGGAGGCTATCAGGTCCCATCCGATCGATGTGGTAATCGTTAATATCTAGCGAGGGGTGTTTGATAGTCCAGGACGCTAACCAATAAATTAACTCTGCGGTTCCTTCCGAGTGGATGCATACACGCGTAAACATGCACCGCTGACGGAACTCATAACACGCATACATACATACATAAATAAAAAATAAGCACGTGTACATATTGCATTCATGCATATACCAAAGCGTAGAACTGTGTGTTTTGGCAAGCATGTACATTTATGCATCTACAAGAGGGCGAAGCTATATGTCCTTTGCACTGTGCAGTATTAAATAGTGAAAACATTGACTAATTTCACTTAATGCAAAAGCCCATTCGGTTATAAAGCCATTGACGATATTGTGTTTGTTTCGATTTAACGGTAAGAGGCGGTAGCTGCAGAAGCAATTAATACTTCAAACTCAACTCTCCTTTCCTGCCCTGTTTGTTAAGATTTTATGGACTCTGCTAACCTTTCTTTTTGCAGTGTTCTTTGCTCTTGTGTTTTGGCAACTTGTCCGGGACAAACTTTCATGAGTGGAAAATTGATGAGTGATTAAAGGCGGGGGAGAAGATTAGAGAAGGGTGTGTAAAATCACCCTCTTACTATCATTATCAATTTTTTTTTAATCCTATAAAAATATCGAAACGATCGTCAATTTTTACAACCATATGACCCAAGTCAAGTCAATTCATTATAGCGTAAAATACTTGGTGTTTTAACTAGTGAGGATATGAATGTCATGCATCGGCGTAAGAAAGCTAAGGCACACTGGATCCAGCAGGAACTCATCTTGTGTTGCCCTGCTAATTTTAATTTATCTGGTGAAACTGATGCATCTCTCTTCGGTCCTAATGATCTTGCAGGGTTGGAGTTCATTCTCAAAGACAAGCAGAAAAGCTTGGAGGTTCCGGGCTGTAGAGCAACCACAGCTTGCACCATCTTGCAAGCTGAGTACGAGGCAATTTTGGAAGCCCTCTATTTTGCTACTGAAGGAGGGCTTCAGGAATGTACAGATTCCCTACCAGCTTTGAAAATACTAAATAGCATTAATTATAACAAGAAGTCACTTACGAGATGTGGTTTTTGTTAGGGAGGAGGAAAAGAAAATTTTAAAAAATCAAAAGTGAACCATAGAGATCAATAACCAAAGACACGTTAGAAAGCGAATGAAAAATATATTATGGTTTAGTAAATCTAGCTTACATCTATACAGAAATAAAAAAATTTCACAATGTGAGATTAATTATAAAACCCATGAGTTATCTTCACTCAAGCATACATTTTCTATACACCTTTTCACATATATTTTGAAGAATTTATATCTTTTTCTCTCACTATCTCTAAAAACCCTAAAGAGTACTATCTTCAGATACTAAACTCAAGAGCACCAAAAATATTTCTCACATCTTGTTTCCCCCATCAAAACCTAGAGATACATGACATATTTATAGAAGAATTAAACCCTAATTTTTAAGATTTTCTTCTTTTATGAATATCCCTTTTTGTAATAAAATTTCTTATCTCACTAGGACACTAGCTTTAGGAATCTCAAAAATACTTGTTAATCCTAAGAATTTTTCACTTAGTGAATATTTTATCTACTTTTATGTCTCCTTAAAAGAAAATACTTTTGCTTTATGCTCCTTTGAATCTTTGTTACTTATTCTTATTAAATCTTCGACCATTGAGCTCTGGTACTATTTTGTTGGGAAAGGATAAAAGAAAAACTTTTAAAAACCAAAAGAGAATCACATAGATCAATAATAAAAAATTCACTAGAAAATCGATGCAAAAAATGTGATATAATTTGATATATCTCACCTATATTCAAAAATCAAAATTTTCACAATGTTAAATCAATTATAAAGCCCTTCAACTATATATTTCTTTCTATACTCTCCCATATAAATATCAAAAACATTGTATATTTTTTCGCTCCCTCACTAAAAATTCTATAATATAATCTCCCTTGACACCCTAGAGAGAAATCCAAGAATATCAAAAATATTCATCATATCTTGTTCTCCCCTTATAAGACCTAAAAATATATAAGATATTTATTAAAAAAAATTAAATCTTATTATGATTCATTATCCTACTGAGACATTAGTTCTAGAAATTTTAAAATACTTATCAATCTTATTTTTATATAAAAAAATATAATAAAAAGATATTATTCTAACCCATTTTGGTAGGTCTGAAGATGTTTCTTATATTCAAAACGGTGACGTGCTCAATTATCATCACCTTATAATCATTTTGTACTCTCAAAGTTAGTCTTTAATACAGAAAGAAAAATGCCACGTTTGTCAAAGGATGCATCGTAGCGTTCAACGGTCAAAATTGGACAACCGTTGAAATAGCTCCTCTAATGAGAGCAGTAGCAGACCACCGCACTTCCCCACCTCCCCCCACCCCCTCTCTCTCTCTCACTCTCAATCACTCTTCGTCCTTTTAGATCAAGTTAAATACAGGCAACTCGTCGTTGACTACGTCAAATGATGTACGTATATAAGTTAAAATTATACCTCGAGGATGAAAGTATCAATTGCTTCTCCGGCTAGCGCGTTAGCTGATTGTGACAGTGAGCTGACGAAATGTTGCTTTCGTCAGCAACGATGAAACTCGTAAGAAGAGGGACGCGAAGATGGTAAGCAGGTGATTTGATGGCTCCGCAGTGTTATCATTGTTGTCCTGGCGGCCGTCAAGCTCGGTGGCGGTTGCAAACCCCGGGCATGTCACTCCACGGCCTCCGCTGCCTCCCATTAGGAAGGCAGAGGCTTTCTATTATGCAACTTTCGTTTCTCCTGCCTCGACTGCTGCAGTGGAGATGATTGTGGCGTTATCTTGATCCACTAATCACAAAGGTTATGACGGTGGGTTTCGATGATGATGATCTATATATATATATTTTTTGTATGTGCGCGCGCGCAAAAGATGATCTAAAACTTGGAAGAAGTCGAATGGAAAATAATAAATTAGTTATACATTTATTGTATTTAAGGCTGATAGGTTACATTCAGACCCGAGAGCCCTAAATCCAATATCATGATCACCGAGGGGAAGGGAAAGAAGCTAAGAATACTTGACTCATGGCTGTGTGTGTAATTTTATGTATTAGCGGTGTAACATGCAAATGGGGATATACATGCATTTATGCGAATATAGTATGACTCATGGTGGGTGCAGATAAGGTAGCAGTCAAAAAAGTCACCTGACATCTTCTCGCGTAGTGGCATGCTCAAGAAAGGTCACGTTTCTAAATCTTTTTCTTTTAGAAACAAAAATTCCGGTTGAATGTTTACCTTGCAGCCTACTTCTTTCTCGTTATAGATGATGATGGCGAAAGCTGACGCCTACACGAGGTGAGGATGAGAATGAATGAATGACGTCGATGGAGATGACGTGAAGCTCGGCCGATTAATTCGTGTGGTCGCAGCCCCAGATGTGGCCAGCACCTTCCCGGTCAAAAATAAGATAGATAGGTCGTCATACGTCTAATGGGAGACGTGGTCACATAACGCAAAAGGCCAGGACAACACGAGTCCCTGCCGTAGAAACTGCGACGTCTAATGGGAGACGTGTTCACAAAGGCAAAAGGCCAGGACAACACGAGTCCCTGCCGTAGAAACTGCTAGGGCAGTTCCTAACTGACCTGCCCTCACGATGACCTGCGCACAGCACCATTAGGCAGAAGGATCCGACACTCACCCTTCATCGTCTGCTCCCTCCTTTTATCTCATCTTCTCTCTGCACTCTTCTCGGTTGGCCCTTTGGCCGTCATAGTTAGAAAAAAGATGATAAATTATTAAGATAAACTGAGATTGATCATTACGTTCACCTCCAATAACCCAATCCAAAATGAAGGACACCCAATCTAATCTAGGCAGGTCACCAGCAAGTTTTCTAGATGTGATAATACATAATCAAGGTTCACCACTAAGTTTTCTTACACATGAACATGTTATATAATCAAAATACTTTTGGTCCATCAACGCCGACCACTATAATTCACAAATAGAGGCGAAGCCCGTCTTACCAGCAATCCATTTACCTTTTTAGCCTACGAGAGAGCTCGAGGTGGGAAGTATTAAGTAAGAAAAAATCACTTGCACGATAGAAGGTAAGTCTTCTTCAAAGTACAGGCCAGGGTGGCAACACCACACCACACCACACCACACCACATATTACATCCCCACCTCTTTGGTAACATAGCAGAACATCTTCATTTTACTGCACAACTTGTAAGCAATCCAGATTTGAGACGACGTTCATGCTTGTCAGACGTCTACTGGTAATACAACAGCGCTTCACCTCTTATACCCACTGGTAATCTACCCAACGCCAAACAACTTTTAGGGCCAGAATTCCATGCCATAAGCCACCGATTTACCATAGCAAGTGATCTTCTTAGAGAATTGAGATAACTGAATCTGGATCCCTCGTCCAAAATTCATGTTTCTTCTCAGCTGCAAGGATTCATGATGATAAATCATGAGACATTCACAAAGTATGATTGACAAAAAGAAAGGGCAAAATAAATCCACCACATCTATGCATGAAGACCATTTCAAAGAAAGCATTGTCCCTCGAGACCATCCTTAGCCGTGATATGAAGCCAAATGACTTTTGGCCGTATGTCTATTCTCATTCGCGTATGCAGTCATATGTCAATTTTGAGTAAAACCTATGGTCTCAGTATGCAATGTCATTGTGCATATGAGATCTATTGTTGATACGTAATGTGCATGAGCATGAAAACATGATCACATAAGTTTCTCATAATTCCATTGCATTAATATCATTTCAACATTACTGTTATCTCATTAATTTTACATATGGGGCATAATAATAATGTCATTCATCGTTTAGGCCTTCACTCACATGCAATATGGTGCTTGGCTGTTTGCACACTATTATCTCTTTCTAAAGGATTATGGTGATGACTTTGAACAAGTTCTCAATTAACAACAACAATAAAAAATTTATAGAATTTTAATTATTTTGATCAACTAAGTGAATCTTCTATTATCATTGAACTATGCAAAAACTCATATCTTAGTTTACCAGAAATAATAAAATGAGTTATGTTTAGAGCTCGCGATACTCTGTCGGTCCCCTCTGACTTCACCTAGACATGGGTGGATGAGGCTCTTGCCTGATGGTCATCTAGAAATGGATAGACTATATTTTGTCTATGATCCCACTGCACCCTTTATATTTTTGATATGATATTCAAAATATTACTTATGAGTTTCAATACGTGCTTTGGATAAGAATAAAATTAATGCAACATCTAATATGACATTTAAGCTTATGTTTCATATTTGTTCTTTTGATACACTCCAAAATATTTCATTTATCATTGATATATTTCGAAATACTTCTTATGCCTCCGAAATATTTTATACGCTATTGATATACTTTGAAATATTCTATATGCTATTGATATACTCTAAAATGCTTCTTATGTCATTGATAAGCTCTAATTACTCTTTACTCCATTTGTTATGAACCAACTATATTTTGAATGAAATGATATTTACAATTCTATATCTAATGAGATGATATTTATGAATTCTTATATCTTTGTCTTGCATTTTGATACCAAGTTTGTTTGAAACTATCATCTCTTGTCTTGAATATATTAGTCACTTGCTGAGCTTTGAATGCTTACTCCATTGCTATATAAATTTTTAGGTTAACTTATTACTCATTGAAAAGTTAGAATTGGACTAAGGCAGTGGAAAGCTATTCAAAATTTGGACAAATCTTGTTAGTTGATATATAATTATTGTATGCATACATTTTGTGTATAATAAAATATTGCTGATAAATTTGAGTTGATGTATCATGTAAAAGTTTTAAAAGACCTCTCACATTTGGAATTTTAGAATATTAAGTTAGTTTTACGATGATATAAACTTATGATAAATGGTTGAAGTTTTGATTGTATAAATTCTTATGCTCGAGGATTTATAAGTGTAGTTAATGTTTTATTAAGTTGGTTTAGGTTTTCATAAATATTTGAGTGATGTGATGTATGATTATAAACAACATAAGATTTTTATAATTGTAAATTTTGTCTTGATTCTTAATTTCCTCGAATGTTAGTTTAGATCATGGATTGAATTATCAATTTTAAGATAGATTTACGCCTCTTGAATGTGATAATTCAGGAGAGCGTGAAAGTTTATCACTCCTCTTGGACCAACTATATGCTCTTAGTCTATTAGACAATCATAAAATCGAAGGTTCAATTTGTTATGACATATTATGATTGTTCGATGCATGAAGGGTTCGGGAATCAAAATCCACGATAACAATTACATGGGATCATTGATCATTATTTGATCATGGGAAGGCTTGTTCAACTATCAAATAACTATCAAACTTTATAGCTACATTTATACATTTGTATGAGAAAGCAAGGAACCCAACTAATATATTGGGATGACTAGACATCTAAGATGGTATTCGATCGACGTGTCATACTGACGAGGTATCTGATATAATGTGATGTGGTGCAGTATTATCCATGTACCAAAATCATTATCAATAATTAATTTTAATATAATAAATAAAAAGTGTAAATTTTAAAATGGATAAAGAAGCGAAAACAAGATATGATAAATTTATTTAATTTTTTTTAAGATATACTTACACTCAGAGATAAGTACTATAGTTGCCAATGACCATAGCCGTAACAGTAATAGGCACACAAGTAAAAACAATTATTAGGATGTAAACCAAATGAATGGACAATAAATGCATACACTGATCGCTTTGTGATTTATGAATGAATGAAGGAATGAATGAATGAAATCACAAACATTTTCAACTTCCATCTCCACATTTTTTGGTTTCTCTCACTACTTCCTCGTACGTTCACTAAATCTCCTCAAAAAAATATCAATAACAAAAGGATGTGGTATTGATTAAAATCTGCAGACCATTCTTGACTATAATATTTTCTTATCTTGCTCTCGAACCTTTTTTTTTTTTTATATATGTACTTGCCACAGAGATCAAACAGCACTCATCATAGTTTTCAAATATAAATCCAACTCACCTCATTCATCACAATGCCCCCATCTATGTTTAAGTTTGCATTAGCTATCTCTATGTTTTGACCAATCAACAGTAATATGATACTTCTCTCCTACTCCTTCCTAGAGTTTCACCTGATTGACCACCCTCATCTCAGTTCCTAATTTTTCAGATCATCCACATCCAAAAAGCCCTTTGCTGACAAAGCTCTTGGTGTCAGGACGTCGATATAATCATCATCCTTCCCTTCTTTCAACTATATACAATTACTTCATACAACGTACCAGTGGACCTCTATTTCACCTGATCGACCCTCATCTCGTTCCTAGTTTCCATATCACCCACAAAGCCATTTGTTGACAGTGCTCTTAGGGCCAGAACATCAACGGGAGTCATCATTCTTCCCTTCATTCATTCCATCTGTGTTTAGATTTGAATTGGATGTTCAATATTGTTTGAAATAGGTTTCATATTTCTCAGCAAAATGTCACATGAAGAATAGACAATCTATATTTCTCACGTAGCTAGCTAGCACTGGGGATTTTCAGCAATGTACATAGCAGTCGAGTGAATCTGTTTGTAAAAGGTCGCTTCGTGACAAGAAGCTTGCACAGAATCGTCAAGAATGGGATGATGGCTTTAATAACTTTCTTATGTACAAAATGTATATTTGAATGAATATGTGGAATGATTTTGATCGCGAAAAGAGCACCAATGCTCTTGTTTTTTCTGTTTTCATTTGCGAGCAAGGACACAGTAAACTCAAACTTGGACCTAACATTGGGCATAGTGGTGGTACAATGCAACCATAATCTATGAGATAGCATCCATGATGCTGGTTGTCTGCTTACTCTTGAGTTCATTGGGAAATATAGGTTTTACATCAAATCCGAAGAACATAAAACAAGTTTTGATTAGCTTCTTCCTATTTGACCTATGTGAAAGGATAGAGCTGCTTCTCATTGACACACTGGAAACACTATAACAAGGCACAAACCGAAAGATCTCGAGCAGACATATACACCACAGCAATAGTATTGTCCAGAACGATACCAGCACTAGTAAAGCACTAATTAACCTTATCAACACAAGATATATACCACAACGGTGGATATCCCCACTTGTTAAGATATCGAGAACCTCCTTCTCCTGGGTTTGGTCACATCCACTCCGACCCCATCGTCTATGTTGGAAGTATCCTTGGATCCTTGCTTGAAAGGATTAAGCTTCCCAAGCGTCCGAGAAACTGAGGAGAAGAACGAGGTCTTCTTGCTCCCGATCTTGACGCCGCTTCCCTCTCCTCCTCCTCCTCCTCCTCCTCCTCGTTGTAGCTCCGACACGTACATCTTCATCTTCGCCAGCTCCGATCTCAGGGTCTCGTTCTCCCTGATCATCGAGACGTCGGCTTTCAGCCCTTCGTCTCGTCCCAACGTCACGCCCAGTGCTCCAGCCGCTGCCTCCCCGTCTATCCCGCTCCTTAGCTTCAGTTGATCATAATACAGCGCATGGAGGACAATCTGCAGGGGAAGCCGCTTGTTCTGCGACGCATGGAGCCGGGCCTCGTACGACAGCTTCAGCGGGTCCATCATACTGCACACCTTCTCCCTCTCGATCTCAGCCAGCCCAGGATGCGCCTGTGCAATATTTTTATCCATTTGAAATTCGAGTTTAATTAGCTTGTGTTGAAGTCAATGCTATAATATAATATATATATATATATATATATATATATATATATATATATATTACCTTGAGATAAATGTCGACAGCGCGATAGAGATCGTCGTCGAACCGGCGCGCCGACTTCGGGAGAGCTCCCGCAATACCCGCGAACTTGGATACCGAGAGCTCCTCGTCCGTCGCGATCTCCCCTGCGAAGCCGTCCACCGTGCGCGCAACTTTCTGAACCGCCGCCGAGCAGCAAGCGACGCCGCCACCGCCTCCGTAGAGCGCCCCATCCCCGCCACGAGCCTCCCTTTCCGCAAAGCTTGCCACGATCCGCCGCGCGCTGTCCAGATCCACGATTCGCTCGCCGGAATAGTCCAGAGAAACAGTGAGGAGGTCGGCGACTGTCACTTGCTCGAGAGAAGCGGAGGCCCGCTGCTCGAGTTCCCGCCGGCAGGCCGCGGAGGCTTCGAGGAAGAGGGCGGCCCGGAGGAGGCAACAGATAAAACCGACGGGGAGGGGGGCGTCGGGGTGAGGTGGGAGGACGTGAACGAGGGACTCGAGGAGACCGCGCTGCCGGATGCGGGCGTCGCCGCTGTGGTTGGAGGCCGGGGCGCCGGAGGAAAGGGGAAGGAGTTCGGCGAGGGACTTCTCGGCGTATACCACGACGGCGGCAGCGAGGGATTTTGGGGCGACGCCGCGGGATTTCATGGCGGAGAGGATCTTCTGGAGGGAAGCGGGGGCGAGAGCGGCGAGCTCACCGGCCCACCAATCTGGCGGGGAGCGCGTCGGGACGTTAGCCTCGTTGAATGCCTACAATAACGAAATCAAAAAGGTTTAAAAATGATCCGTTCCTGAATTAATTAACATAATTGAGGTGAAGAAGTTTCTATTATATATATATATATATATATATATTATCGTCGTCGAACCGGCGCGCCGACTTCGGGAGAGCTCCCGCAATACCCGCGAACTTGGATACCGAGAGCTCCTCGTCCGTCGCGATCTCCCCTGCGAAGCCGTCCACCGTGCGCGCAACTTTCTGAACCGCCGCCGAGCAGCAAGCGACGCCGCCACCGCCTCCGTAGAGCGCCCCATCCCCGCCACGAGCCTCCCTTTCCGCAAAGCTTGCCACGATCCGCCGCGCGCTGTCCAGATCCACGATTCGCTCGCCGGAATAGTCCAGAGAAACAGTGAGGAGGTCGGCGACTGTCACTTGCTCGAGAGAAGCGGAGGCCCGCTGCTCGAGTTCCCGCCGGCAGGCCGCGGAGGCTTCGAGGAAGAGGGCGGCCCGGAGGAGGCAACAGATAAAACCGACGGGGAGGGGGGCGTCGGGGTGAGGTGGGAGGACGTGAACGAGGGACTCGAGGAGACCGCGCTGCCGGATGCGGGCGTCGCCGCTGTGGTTGGAGGCCGGGGCGCCGGAGGAAAGGGGAAGGAGTTCGGCGAGGGACTTCTCGGCGTATACCACGACGGCGGCAGCGAGGGATTTTGGGGCGACGCCGCGGGATTTCATGGCGGAGAGGATCTTCTGGAGGGAAGCGGGGGCGAGAGCGGCGAGCTCACCGGCCCACCAATCTGGCGGGGAGCGCGTCGGGACGTTAGCCTCGTTGAATGCCTACAATAACGAAATCAAAAAGGTTTAAAAATGATCCGTTCCTGAATTAATTAACATAATTGAGGTGAAGAAGTTTCTATTATATATATATATATATATATATATATATATATATATATATATATATATATATATATATATATATATATATATATATATATAAAGTTACATTTTCGAGAGCCAAGATATCAACCCTTTATCTCATCAGAAACTTATAGATGGATAAACGAAAAAAAAAAGCTAATCTGAAGTTGATTCAATCAAATTTTCTAAAAGAGACATTAAAGATAGATGTGATGCGCACAGGTTAATAAAACCATAAAAATCATAACTTCTACATAGATGTCTGATTAAATTTTGATACAAGATGTCCAACCGTAATTTGTTAACTATATATATATATATATATATATATATATATATGTATATATATATATATATGTATATATATATATATATGTATATATATATATATATGTATATATATATATATATGTATATATATATATATGTATATATATATATATATGTATATATATATATATATATGTATATATATATATATATATGTATATATATATATATATATGTATATATATATATATATATGTATATATATATATATGTATATATATATATATATATATACATATATATATATTATTGCCTTTTAGCGAACAAAGCCTAAAATCATGACTCTGACAATCCACCATGTATTTGTCTTACCTTTTATACGATGGTTACAGTCTATCATATTTGACGTGTGAACTTGTTGAGTCCACTTCAGTGTTTTACTCAGCTTCCAATCATATTGAATTTGGATAGTGGATTAATATAGTTAGTATTCATATTGTTAATTCATTTAAGTGTACATAATCAAATCAAAATTCTTTATAATTATCTGCGATATACAATCTGCCATGTCCCATTTGTAAAAAAATCAAAATTCTTTTCGTATTATTATCTTGAGATATAAAATCTTTATAATTATCTGCAAAAATGAAAATATTTTCATGTTGTTAATTTTTATAATTATCTATCACAATTATGCAAGGACGAATTTAGGACGTAAAAATATCCCAAGTATTTACACACGGAAGATGAAACAAAAAAAATTTGATTGAAAATTTATGCTGCCCAGGCTGGGAAGATGAAACAAAAAAATCAAAATGGGGACTGGGAAGATGAAACAAAGAGAGAGAGAGAGAGAGATCTCCTATGCTGCCCAGGCTGACCTTAAAATTTTCCTTTCATTTGTGGGCATATGTTTTTTTCTTTCAGAACCAGATGTGAAATCTGAAAAATTATGAGAAATCTGGGCAAGGCTCTTCCACTAAAAACTCAAGTACAACTAAGAAAAACCCCACTACTTGACTCTTTTAATCTTGGATGTATTATCTACTGAAAATGGGCTTCCTGAGACGAAAAGTAATCTTACATGTGTATACTAGTAAAGAAAAACACTCCAACAAGTTCATATAAAGTTGTGGGATTGGTTGGCTTAGATCTTTCTGAAATATACTCTGTGATATCTTGAAAATCGATGCATGAGTTTATCTCTGGAAGAAACAACAGAAAAAAGGCAGCCAGGAGTTTATTAATTAAACTGCATAATTTTTCTGGTTGAATATATATCGAGAGCAGAAGAAACCTTCAAACTGATAGCATCAACAGAGCGCTGCACGATCCGAACCTCCTCGGCCATGGGGAGGAGGGAGCCCTCGCACGACCGGAGCAGCGCCACCGCCCCTGGCAGCGTCTTGACCGCCGCTTGGTTGATGAACTCCTCTGCCCTCTCTGCTAAATTGCCACGGCTGTAGTTTTCCGTCATCTGCAAGTACTCCGCCGCGCATCGCAGCGCCGCCACGTTGTGCACCGAGATCTCGAAATTCATGCCATAGCAGAACTTGGCCGCCTTCTCGAACACCTCCGCGCCGCCAGGCATATCGGAGAGATCTATGCAGCCAAGGTTCGCCCTCTCTGACTCCATCACCTTCCTTCTGATGTAACCACTGTTCGCCACGAGCATGAACTGCATCAGATCATGTCCAATGTCCAATATCAAAGGGGGCAATAATTCTTCTATACATTAAAAAAAAAAGTTACAAGTCATATATAATTGTAGTTGAAGAATATAGACCGAGAAAGATTTTACGTACCTTATGGAGCCGAAAAGTGTCGTCACCGACCTGGACGATAATGTCGCTTGGGATATCTTGGGAGAATACCCTGGAATTAGGAAGGAGTTAAGAATTGATGATGAACGGATTAATAGATGAAGACCACTGACCACGGATAGCAGGAGGAGGACTAGTTGTACATGGGAAACAGAGAGAAGAGTTAGTTAGTACCATTGGCTGGTCTTTTCCATGGCTGCACAGGGACGAGCGCTGGGGGTGGAAGACGCCATGACAAGCACAAAGCTGATCTTCTCCCTCGGTCAAAGAGGTCGATCACTGGTTTGCGTGGATATATAGCTCACTTGGAGACTTCTTAGCCATATCTTAGATCCAAAATTTCCTCTCTTGGTATGTCTCTTTTTTTTTTTTGGTATTTGGAATCCGTAGCTTCCAAGCTTCGATCATCTTGTCCGATTGGAGGCGTGGCTGCGGTTGCACTGACTGGCCCCACTCGCAGCCCAAAGAATGCAACTTGGTTATGCTGCACCCGGGTCACAATTTTCTTGCTTAAGAATGCAACTTTTTTTTTTTCTTTCTCCTCCGATACCCGGAATAGAAAATTAGTCAATCAAATACGAAGAATTAATTCAAATTCTGAAAAAAAATATTAATGAAAACGATGATAATGATGACGACGAAGAAGATTAATAATAACAATCTAATGGAAGATAGATATTATGAGTCTTGACTAATTCAAGAAAGAGCATAAAAGTAAATTTTTCACCCAACATAGGTGAAAAATTCAGCAAAATATCTAGTAGCTTTTTATTTGAATCCTAGGATAATGATAACTATAAAATTTTTTATCTAACATATCTAGTTCCTAATAACAACGATGAGAGTTTAAACAATAATAAAATGCATGAAATACCTTAAACAGTTATCTGGTGATGATATATCAGACTAACTTTTTAGAAGTTATGAGCTTGAAGTCCTATTCGACATGTTTTAAAGATATCAGCTAGTTTAATCGATAAAGACCTTAACATTATATCGTAAGGTTACGGTGGATTTTTTTTTGATGATATAAAATTTTAATAGACATCCATCATATCTAGCTTTAAAGGTGTATGTAGGTGTTTTCTTAGCCACCAAAAATGCATAATTCACCAACACTTTTGCTTGTAACTTCTTTAGTTTCAATCGTGGATGTAAAGGGGAAGACTAAGCGCAGTACGTATGAGACGATATCGTATGATAAATTATTCAAAAACAAACGCTGCAACGAAATCCCTCGGGATTTGGATAACCATGCCTCGAAAGATATCATCCATGGAAATCAATCTCTTATTCCTTTTCTGGGGTTTGGGGGAGATCCAACATCTCACGTGATGTCGACTAAACGAGTTCCGTTCCGTGTCTTCATCAGTACTGGGCACCACACCCGAGGCTGGTCCGACGCAGAACCCCACCACCAACGAAATGCTTATCGTGGTGGACGTCCCGCCACGTCACCGTCCCGAGCTGGCGGGGGAATAAGCGATAACATGGTGGACCCGACGCAATCCGTTTGGTAACGTGTCGGCCAACGTTCTCCCTCCACGTGTATCCTAGCTCTCCGGATGACCCCGGCGATACTTTGCGCTCAGCGAGAAATATAATGGTGTATATTCACGGACCGCCGCAGAGGGTCGGTGGTGTGGCGTAGCTCTCGCTCCGGTTCCATGTTGGAGGTTGACGGCGAAAGAAGAGATCGAGAGAGAGACGTGTGGAGCTGCTTCCGTCACTCGTTTAGATGTAGGTGATGACCTCGAGCGGCGAGGGCATCCAACTGTACAAATGTACGTAAGATCGATGTGGCAGGATGCACTTGCACGAATTATTTTCGTACCTACGTATATACATGCATGTAAATGTAATTCTTGTGCATATGTAGGTCCCAACTTAGCGATGAATTGTTCTCTGCCTGTTTTGCGATGATCATTGGTGCACCGATGCTAGACTTATTTCATTAGGCTTCTTAAAAGCCACCTTCGCTAACTCTTTCATCACAAATTCAGTGCCGGTCCCAAGGGTTTGTGAATAATGGCCATACGCAGACAAACATGCAAGCTTGCTCTCTACCAACATTTTCTAATTGAACGAGGAACAACCTTTGGACTTTTAATTAATCTCAATCCTTGTTTCTGCTGGAGGAAGCGCACATCACCCGTTACCGGAATGAATGCATGCTGATCCCCTACTTCGCGTTTAGATTTACCTCCAGTAATTCATACTCGGTAATCATTGGACGAATATTAATTGGATTGACACTCTCTACATCTTTTCGAGTATAGCGCAAATCGTTGATCGAGTAAGATAATAAATACTTGCACAGTTTGGACCGTCACAATCGATTGTTCACTTAAGTGAAGGAACAGACATCTCTTTCTTAGAATCATTTCACATCCCTCTGGCACAAATTAAACTGTATTACGTCACAAACAAAACGTAGCTTCAACTATATTTCTAAGCACCTACTTATTAGTTAAAAACAAATGTAGCATGTGAAGGTAGTTGCATTTTTTGACACTGCTGCTGTGTCATACATACATATGAAACCCTCTGCATATTCCATTATTTGCTATCTCAAGCCACTAGTTTTTTCATAGTGACCAACATGAAACTAAAAAGAGTACCGATAAATTTGAAGGCATAACTTGAAAGCTAGAATTAGAAAATTGGGTGACGGTTCCTGGACAAGTATATTAGATATCTTATTAATCAGCGGGGAGGGAGGGACGGACGGACGGACAATACTTGGTGCTAGAATCTTAGATTGTTCACAAAAAGGCAACGAAAAGACATATCATGCTCATGCACAAGGATAAGAAAAGAGCTGTAAAGATTAGCTTTAGTCACATGGGTTACTCTGAAAGTGAAGTTCCTCCCATCTCTTTTAAGTCGGTCGAACACTTACTGCCAAAGTTTCATTGACACAAGAGAGGTAGAACTGAAGATTAGGGCTTCAAAGACAGCGACAATCCTTGGAAACGATGGCGTCCCTCTGTCTTATTTTGACCAAGTGGATCAAGTTGAAAATACTCGGAATGTTATGAGAACAAACAAGTTGCACTGTGCATTCTGGCAAACGAAGCTAAACCATCCCTTCTTGTTGTTTGCCTGGAAAGTTTGTGTGGTTCGATTGATGGAGGGCTGACTCTGGAAAAAGCTAATTTCTTGGCCAACTGATGAGGAATACAGACAACACTCCCTGACAGTACTCTGTAGGATATCTGTATTCATGAACTCGAACATGGCTGCTTCTAATATATCAGCCAGATCTCCACAATCATTAGCGGGTGGTCATCCATTAGATAAATATTTATTATTATTAGAGAAAAATATTGTTAACATTCTTGTCAGTACGATATGGTCATGATCCGTATTCGTGGAGTCGTCTAAGATAGAAAACATATTCTCCCGACTTATCACCTGCATAAAGATCGAAATCATTCACCCGACTTATCACCTGCACAAAGACCGAAATCGAGGGAAGCTTCTCGAGCTGATCCCTCTTATGCTTAAGTTAGCCCTGAAGTCAACTTCTCTAGCTCTAAGTTCTTGACTCGTATTTCTTATCTATAGTTAAGGGGTGTATTTTTTATACTTAACTTTAAAGAGATAGAATATTTTGTAAAGATTCCATAGGGGAGATGATTTATAATCCGAGCTACTCTATAAACTTCTGAGAATATTCTTGTGAATATTTCATAAGGAAGACAATTGGTAATTGACTCAAAATATCTCTGGACTTTCGAAAATATTTCTATAAATATTTCATAGATGATGCAGTTGGTAATCGACCTAAGCCACCTTTTATACTCCTATCAATGTAGGCAAGCATGTATCAGGTTGTTTGGGTCTCTTATTCCCACGGGCCTTACATGGCGTTTGTGTAACTACAACAGCTCATCCTCCATGACTTGGTTACTACCTCGAACCTCCTTTAGTTATTTAGCAAGGATGGTAAGCCCTCGCTTAGCTTCTTCCAATTGCCACGCCAACTTGACCCCTCGAGCCTCCACCTTAGCAATGGTAGTGGTAGAAGGGTCTACTCTCACATTCTTTAACTTCTCGACCTCTACTAAAATGTCATCATTTTCTCAGGCTTGTTAGTTGATAACGACGCTAACATCTCATATTCGGTCGAGCAGAGACATCACATAATGTTGGTGCTACAAAAGTAGAGATGAGTGGTTAATCAATGAATTTTTTTTTTTTTTAGAAAGCCAACTATGGCTTGGCTTATCAGCCCTAGTCGAGCAGCACTTCCGAGGGGGAGAGGTAAATCTATTTCGCTACCCCCGAACATAGGGATCCATGACAGTACCACTATGAGGCTTCACCGTCGTCTCACAACTTCTGCCCCTCCAGCAAGCCCTCCCATCTTGATTGTAGTGGTGTGCCCAAGGTCGAGTTAGGTAGATCAATTATTGTCAAAGCTGTGAAAGGCCAGGGCTTCCCCATGCATAGGTCAACTATTGAACTCGACCTTTCCACTCCTTGTCTCAAGGGGGACCTTGATCTCCTAAGACCCTTCGAAGGCTCTAGTGTTACTAAAGTAGGACTTTCACCTATAGTTGGCTCCTTGGACCCCTTCCCCCTTAGGGGACAAAATGCCCTCTTTATAATGACTTTGTATTTCTTCTTCGATCAGACAACACTAGCATGATGGTCGGGCCGAGTTGAGCCCAACTCCTTGAGTAGTGCCTCATGGATGGAGGTCAGAAGGGATTTTAGCATGACTACAGGTGAGAAGATTTCGTCATAATTAACACATTGCCTTTGACGATACCCCTTAGCCACTAGTCTTGCGTTATATTTCTCTACTTTTCTATCTACTCCAATCTTCTTCTTAAAGATCCACTTATAATCAATGGGTATAATACCCTTGGGTGCATCATCTATATTCCAAACCTTGTTAGAGTACATGAAATCCATCTCTGAATTCATGGTCTCTTATCACTTCCTAGAGTCTATACTCGTAATAGCCTCATCGTAGGTCTGAGAATCAATATCTTTAATGTCCTCTCATCTAATATGTCCCACATATCTCTCAAGAGGATGAGATACTCTACCGGATCTATTTAAAGTCGGAAAATATGTGCTAGGTACCTGAACAGACTCGGGATGTGGAGTGATACTTGAGCTCGGTTCTCCAACCTCGCTCAACTCTATTACGCTCCTACTATCTCTACCAAGAATGTGTTCCTTCTCAAGGAATATTGCTTTCTTGGCTACAAAGATTTTTTTTGTCTTTTGGGTAATAGAAATAATACCTACAAGTTTCCTTGGGATATCCCACGAACTTGCACAACTCCATCTTGGATTTCAACTTATCGGGGTTGTGTATCTTAACATGGGCAGGGCAGCCCCAAATCTTAATAACCTTAAGATCGTACTTCTTCTTTTTCCATATCTCATATGGAGTAGACACTATCGACTTAGTTGAAATTCTATTCAGAAGGTAAGTTATGGTCTCTAGGACATATCCTCAGAATGAGATGAGTAAGTCAGCGAAACTCATCATGGACCACACTATATCTAACAATGTGCAATTTCTCCTCTTGGATACATCATTAAGCTGAGGTATATAAGGAGATATTAATTATGATAGAATCCTATGGTCATTGAGGAATTAAGTGAACTCTGTACTTACCTCCTCGATCTAATCAAAGAGTCTTGATACTCTTCCTAGTATAGTTTTCTACTTTATTCTTATACTCATTGAATTTTTTGAAGGCTTTAGACTTGTACTTTATCAAGTATACATGTCCGTACCTAGAGAAATCGTCAATAAAAATAATAAAGTAGTAGTAACCACCTATGGTTTGAGTTGATATGGGGCTGTATATATCACTATGTATGAGTTCCAACAACTCAGTGACTCTCTCTCTCCAGTTCCACTAAATGAAGAATTAATCAGTTTTCCATAAAGGCAAAGCTCGTAAGTTGCATATGACTCATAGTCGAATGGATCTAAGTATCTATCCTTTGATAACTTTTGAATCCTTCATTCATAGATATGACTTAGCCTACAATATCATATGTATGCATTATTCACCTCATCTCGTTTCCTCTTAGACTCACGTACATTCATGATATGTAAGGTAATGTCTAGCATAAAAAACCATTCTGTAATGTTCCTTTCGTGATGATCTTATCATCTAATAATATTGAATAACCATTATTATCATAAACTAATTTATATCCACTATTGTTAAATATGAAATGAAAATAATATTTTTGATAATAGAAAGAACAAAATAATATGCATCTAATGTAATAATAGATCCACCAAGCATATGTAGGGTGACATCGCTAATAGCCACTACAGCAATTTTTGCTCTATTGCCCCTCTTAAGGTCCATCTCACCTCTCAAAAATCTCCTAGGTCTTGCTAGAACATACAATAAATTACAAATATGATAAGCATTATTAGTATCCAATACTCATGTGTTATCATAAGACTGACAAATAGAGATTAATCATGAATATACCTAAAGTTTCTTTAAGCTTCTATTTCGCTCTCTCTGCAAGGTACCATTTGTAGTTCCTCTTCTAGTGCCCAACTTTGTTGCAGTGGAAGTACTAGCATTTGTCCTTTGTCGGGTCTTTCTTAGCAACATTTGCTTTCCCTGGTCTGCCCTTGCCCTTCTTAAGGGACTTTTTTGTCTTCATTTTCTTTCTGGTCTCACTAGCATAGAGAACTGGCTTCTTCTTCTTAATATTATTTTCTACCTCTTTCAACATATTTTGGAGCTCAGGGAAAGTCACCATAAGCTTGTTCATATTAAAATTCATTATGAACTAAAAAAAGTAATTTAGTATAGACTAAAACACAAGGTCCATATACATGTCATCCTCTAGGACTATTTCTAGACTTGAGTTTCTCTATTCACTCAATCATCTTTAGGGTATGGTTTTGAACTGGTATCCCCTTAGTCATCATAGTACGAAAGAAATTCTTGAATATCTCACATTGCTAAGTCCTTCCTTGTTCCTCAAATAATTTACGGAGATACAGGAGAATGGATTTGGCAGCCATCTTTTTATGTTGTCTCTATAACTCAAGAGTCATGGAGCCCAACATATAATACTGAGCAAGATTGGAGTCATCTATGTACTTCACGTAACGAGCGATCTCATCCTCGCTTGCCCCTTCCTCGAGCGTAAGCATCACTATATCAAGGATGCATGCGATTTTCTCCATCGTGAAGACAATTCTCAAGTTATAGAGTAAATCCGTATAATTTGGATCAGTGAGGCGGTTGACATCAAGTACGCCATGTAAGAGATTTGAAAGTAACGTTTTTAAAAAAAATAAAGATATAGTAGAAATAAATAACATGCATATTTCACAAAATAAATAATTAAGATAAGGATTTATATCTTAATATACTCCCATTATTTTCTCGCGAAACATACAACTCCCTTTGGTATGTGAATTGGAGCCCCCGGACAGATCTCTAGTGGGGATCGAGATCCAATCAGCGTCTTAACGTAACCTCGAGGGACTCGACCAATCACACTTAGCCCGTAAAGGTAGCTAACTTTTACCAATCACAACTCTTTAAGATTCTTATCCTATTCGATCTCCGAACCACCATGGCCTCGAGAGACTCAACCAATCATGGTATTCGATTAAGTTATCACCATCGTTACAAGATGAGTCTGATTCGATAATATGTCATCGAGGGACTTGACCAAGTATACTATATCTTCACGTCACCGGTAACATCTACGACAAGATATCGAATTGCGATATAGGTGAGCCTCGAGGGGCTCGACCAATTCAACCTATGTCAGGAATTGATTCCTACATATAATGATGGAAAGCCACATGGGTCAATCTAATTGTTTCACATTTACCGACTTAATATTATTAAGAGAAGATATTTTGATTTGGTCTCTTAATATGGTGTGTTACACATATATATATTTAATATATATATATGTATATATATATGTATATATTGATACATATATATATACATATACATATACATACATACACATATACATATATATACATATACATACATATATACATATATATATATATGTGTATATATAATACATATATATATACATATATATATACATATATATACATATGTATGTATATACATGTATATATGTATATGCATACATATATATATACATATATATGTATATACATATGTATATACATATATATATGTATATACATATGTATATACATATATATGTATATACATATGTATATACATATATACATATATACATGTATATACATATATACATATGTATGTATATATATACATATGTATGTATGTATGTATATACATACATATGTATGTATATACATGTATATATAGCAGGTGTATAGGCAATTACACATCACCTAAGCAATCACACCAAATGATCATAGATCACAACCTATTGTGATCAGGCCCGAGCTAGTAGGTCCAATCACTCACATCAACATCTATGTGTGTAGCGACGCATCTCCATACCCTGTGATTGTCTATCTCGATCTCGTCGGTTCTGTCGACATCTCGATGCATCTCTATGCATCGCGATCATTTGTCTCAACCTCGTGGGTCCCTCTATCGCCTTCACACTTGTATTGTGCCTCCTTATGTAATTATAATTTAATTACAGGCATGCAGGCCTAACAATAAACGAGAAATAAATTGAAGGCTCGTAGGCTCCAATAATAATAATAATCAAATCAAATATACACACACATCACACAATCCATGATCATCATTCCACATCACACATCACCATGTAGGACTACTAGATAATAATAATTAATTAATAAAATTATTTAATTAATTATTTTGTAGTCCTTTGGGGTACCGTACCCTAGGTACCACATGCAGCTAAGAAACCTTGGCCGTAGGATTGCCTCGGGTGGCAAGGGTTCCATGACCCCCAAGGTCACCTTTGCAGCTAGGAAACCCTAACTATAGGATAAGCTTTAACGACTAAGAAACCCTAGCCGCCTGTGGTGCCCCCTAGCTATAGGGGCTGCCAACCCCTAGGCCGAGAGCCCCCTTGCTTCTCTTGGCCTTACTGCCTTTGGCTAGGCCGAGAGCCGCATGTTGTGCTCTCAGCTAAGGCTGCAAGTAACCTTCAGCTAAACTGTAGGGCAGTACCAGTTGCTGCCCTTTTTCCTTTGTTTTATGATAATAAATTTTGGCAATAAAATATTGATTTAAAACACCTTTTAATAGGAAGAAGACGTGTAGTTCAGATCTCAAAAACTATGACAAAATTTGCAACAATCATATAAAATAATTTCTACGTGATTGAACATAATACACATAGTTTAAAACCCAATCGTTTGCATAAGCAACCTGGCTCTGATACCATTATTGGAAAATTTGGGATAACATCACATGTGTAGGGGAAAAATAAAAATAAAAAATATAGATTTTTTTTATAAAAAAAAGTTTCTTATCATCGTGCAAAGATTGGTGCATAAAAACCCGCGAAACCGAAAAACTGCGCGTACATAAGAGATTATGTTACATAGGGAGATTGTAAATCCCTAAATTTCTACAAATATATGGGAGAGAATGAAGGAGGTCAAGTGTCCTCTCTAGCAGTGATCCACATGGTAGGGGTTACAAAAACGCTTCTTAAATCACTACATAATCCTCCTCGCAGTGTGCACCACACAATCAAGAAGGGGCTGCCCCTTCTTGGTGTCCACATGCCTCAAATAAGAGTTATAGGTGGAGGAGGAGAGGGAGAGAGGAGAAGACAACTAAAAAGAACATAGCTTATGGCCTTTTGGTTCCCTTTTATTTATAGAGGCCCCTTGTCAACTTAACCCTAGTGGAGCTTACCCTATTGAGTATTAGATCTTTATCCAATTACTTATGCATATTAGACTAGTGAGTTTCTATCCAATAATCTCTTATTAGCTCTTATTGGATCTTATCTATAAGATCCAATAATTTATAAGCTTAATAGATATCCAACAAGATATGGGCTCCAACGGATTTCTCATTTCCGAACCTCTACTCGTTGTAACACCTACCATATGTGTGTGACCCTCTAGGCCCAATATCAAGTTAGTCATGAGTTATACATATCAGAACTCCTTCTGACTTAGTGAATTATTATCTTCATAATAATTCACTTGATTCATCGACTACAAAAATACTATACTACTATGTCGTAGTCCCTAGACGATACAAGGGAATCCAATCATTTGGACCTATCTGTTCTTAGTTACTGTTTACATATTATCCCTTATCCATCTAATATCCTAGAGACCATATACCGGGCATAATGCTGTCAGACCCATATGGTTTCTCCTCGAGTCTCGTCTTAATCAGATTCTCTCAGAAAACTCTTTCTCTTTCAATTTGAATGACCTTGGCCAAGGATTTGTTTGAGTAAGAACACATATGATATGATATTCCACTCATGAATCGAGAGTGGATGATCCTCTATCGACACACAATAGCCCTCGTAAGATTGGCTGCCACTCTCGATAATCGGTTGTGCTAAGTCTAGTATCAAAGAGTGGAGTACTCATACAAGACATTCTTGGTATCTCAAGTCTAAGGACTAGGTACACTACTAGGATGACAGAATCATTATCCGACACTGAGGTTTCATCAACCATCCAACATTTCGTAAGTAGATTAATAAGTGAACTCATTCTCCAACGAGCACCTGCATTAGAGCCCTAGTGTCCCCACACGAGCAACTATGAGACCAGTTGCCTCTATCATATGGACGAGTATATAACACACCAGTCTGTCTGGTTATCTCGATGTCCCTCTTGAGTAACTTATGACTATGATAGGGTTTGTATTTAAAGTTGAATC
This sequence comes from Musa balbisiana, assembly GCA_004837865.1. Lineage (NCBI taxonomy): Eukaryota > Viridiplantae > Streptophyta > Magnoliopsida > Zingiberales > Musaceae > Musa > Musa balbisiana. The sequence continues at coordinate 42,398,919 of CM017192.1, forward strand.
GGTCTTATTATTATGAATTTATCACCATCTGATTTCTATTGCATAGATCCATGGACATAACAATATACTTATGTATCAAGCAATATAAAGTAATAAAATACTAGAATAATAATAAGCGAAAAGAGTGAATGTCATGTCACATATACTATCACTCACGTGATTAACTTATAGGGCACCTATGACTAGCACACTCATCTTTGCTTTATAGCACAATCATTATGTGATGGCCCTACTCGATTGGATATGAGATGTTGGCATCATTATCGAACAACAGCCCCGAGAAAATGATGACCTTCGAGCATAGATCGGTAAGTTAAAGAATGTGAGAGCAGGCCCTTTTACCGCTACCATTGCTGAGGCTGAGTCTCGAGGGGTCAAGTTGGTGTTATAATTGGAGGAAGCCGAGTGAGGGCTTGCCACCCTTACTAAACAGCTGAAGGAGATATGAGGCAGTAACTAGGTCATGAAGGATGAGTTATTGTGGCTACGTAAACGTCATGTAAGGCTTGTGGGAGGAAAAGGCCTAAATGACTTGACACCCACTTGCTTGCATGGATATGAGTCCAAGAAGCAACTCGGGTTGGTTACCAATTATCTCCCTTCCAAAATATTCATAAAAATATTTCCAAAAGTCCAGAGGTAACTTAGATCGATCTAAGTAGAGCTCCAAGTCACTAGCCCCAAAACGATGTCATAGCGCATCCCGATCTATGTCCCGAATCAATGACTAGCAATAATCGTCCTATTTTATCAAGATCAGAGACCAGAATGATCAAGCGGTTAACCTAATCTTATTCTAGGCCAGCCAGTAAAATGCCTAGGGATTAAGTATAAAAAAGAACCCATCAGCTCTCGTTGATAGGGGGCTCTCTACACACTAACTCAGTCATATAGCTTATACTACTATATTCTCTCATTCGCTGACTTAAGCATCGGAGGAGCCATGCCGAGTAACCCCTAACATTGATATGTGGTGTAGGATCATTGGTCGCCCGAAGACACCTCGACGACCAAACCCCTAGGGAGGAACCTTGCAACTAGAAAGATTCCAGTCCGCCTACCCGGTCAATTGAATTGAGTTCTCACACACATAACGACTTTTGATCGGACAGCATGCACCTTTAACTTTTGATGGTATCACAAGTCTCCCATGTCAGTCAGGAAGAGACACATGGATGAACCTGCACCTTTGACAATAGATCAACTGGGTCGACTCATTAGTCGACGATACTCGTGATACCATCAACCGTCAAATTTTATTTATTTATTTTATACGAAACCCATTCGATCGACGTAGTAAACTCGAGTCGACTCCAATACTCGACCCGATTCCACGAAAGGACCCATCCGATTTGCCAGGCCTGATCTAAGGTTCTTCAATGTTGCGGTCCAGATCGTGACAACCAGAGTTGCTCCTCGCATACGAATCCGACGTTGGTCATCCAACATGGAGTTGTGGCCGCTGGACTCCCGATGTCTGATCTGCTGGTGGGGGCCCAAATATTACCCCGAATCGGTTCGATCCTTCCCTCTTCTCGCAGCAGAAGGTCTCTCGTGCACGCAGCGCAACGCGTGATCGACGCGATGACGTACTGAAGTGGTCGATAATCGATTGATGGTGCCTGCTGTGCAAGTGTCTGGAATCCCTCGCCTTCTCCCCTCACTCTCCATCTCCTTATCTCATATCTCTCCCTCGATCTCTTGCTAGACACCCATTTATAATTACAACAAAAATAGGAGGAATCAAACTAAGAAGAATAAGGCGTCGTTTAGGGCACATAAACACAGAACGAACCATGCCTTTCGGCGTTTCCATCCCTTCGCCTCCTCCTACGTAAGCTTTTCTCTCCTCTTTCGCTTAGCAATATTCCGCTTATTAGTTCTGTCCTCTTTCAATTTTGCCGCTCTGAATTTTGTTTATCAAATCCACGTACAGAAGAGCATTAGATTCTGGGGCTTTCGGCTTTTGACTCAGTATTGTGCTCCAATCTCTTTTAATCACCTCAGTTTGGTAGCATGAAAGGGGATTTCCAAACAATTTCAGTAACCCATGTTTTATTTAATTGCCTGCCCCGGTGAACCATTGGAACCGTTGACAAGATGCATACTTCGAAAAAAAAAAAAGGATATTTTTGCAGACTACTACTGATAGGGAATTGTTATCGACATCTAAGTCAACATGGTCTAAACCTAAGGGCACAGGAGTGTCCGAGGTAGCTTCGAGGTGGAAGGTGTTAAGCTTCGGAGGTGCCACTTATACTAAGACCGAGGTCGGAGGAAATTTTCTAACCCAATCTCTCTGACGCTTAAGTTAATGACCGATATCTCTTAGTGGGTGGATTTTTCTTTTGGGAAGAGAGCTCCCCTGGTGTAACATCAGGGATTAGCTTTTATACTTGGTCTTGGAGGGGACAATCTATAACCGCTCCAATGTCCCCCCTCTTGATGTTTTTTTCACATGGGTGACAAGGGGGAGACAGTCCCGAATTGCCTGCCTTGGTTTTTTGTCCACGCGAGCAGATAGGTAGAGGGTGACTTGGACCGACCTTTTTCTTTCACGATAGCTTCCACATGGTGGTTAATTGTCAGACGATGATTGACTGTTAGTATATTCCCTATCATTTATCTCCTCAAAGGTGCGCTTCGGGGCTCTTATGAGAGGGGTTCGAAGTGTAGCATTTAATTCATCCGATACGAGAGATTTGGGATCTCCTCTTATGGGTCGGGCTTTCCCAACAAATGCCTCGTGCGATGCTTCTCGACATTCACGCCTTTGGTGGAGGTGGAGGTTGAGCGTCCTGACCTCCACATCTCGGGCAAAGGTGGGGGTCAGGCATCCTCTTATGGGTCGGGCTTCTCGACCTCCATGCCTCGAGCGAAGGCAGGGGACGGGCAGCCCAACCTCTACACTTCGCACGACGATGGAGGTTGGGTTTCTCAACTCGTGTCTCGAGTATATTTGGCCTATGCCTCTGTCGTGGCTGATTTCTTCTTACATGGGTCAGGTTTTTTCGGCTCACGCGTTTCAGTCACATTCAGTCTATGCCTCCGCCGTGGTAGATTTCTTCTCACGTGGGTCAAGTTTTTCCAACACGTGTTTCGGGCACATTCGACCTGTGCCTCCACCGTGGTGGATTTCTTCTCATATGGGTTTTACCGACTCATGCGTCTCTGGCACATTTGGATTGTGCCTCCGCTGTAATGGATTTCTTCTCACGTGAGTTGCGTTTTCCCAAATCACACGTCTTGAGCACATTCGGCATGTGCCTCCGCCGTGACGGATTTCTTCTCACGCGGGTCGGGTTTTCCTAACTAACGCGTATAGGGCACATTTGGCATATGACTCCGTCGTGATGGGTGTTTTCTCACACGGGTCGGGTTTTCCCAACTCGTGTCTCGTGTACATTCAACACGTGCCTCCATTGTGGCAGATTTCTTCTCACACGGGTCGTGTTTCTCCGACTCGTGTTTCGAGCACATTGGCTTGTGCCTCTACCATAGCGGATTTCTTCTCACACGAGTCGGGTTTTTTCAACTCACTTGTCTTGGGCACATTTGGACCTTCGTCGTGGTGGATTTTTTCTCACGTAGGTCGGGTTTTCCCGACTTACGCGTCTTGGGCACATTTTAGCCTGTGCCTCTGTTGAGGCGGATTTCTTCTCACGCCAATCAAGTTTGCCCGACTCATACGTCTCGGGTATATTTAGCATGTGCCTCTTGTCGAGTCCTCTCCTCATTTCGCTGTGGCGGGCTTCAAGTCCTTCCTCTACCATGGTAGATTTCGAGTCCTCCTGCCTTGGTGAGCTTCAAGTCCTCCCTCTGCCGTGACGGATTTTTTAAACGTATTAGGTGCGAATAACTTGATATGATCTCATTTTTTAATTGTCACCACCAAAAACAAGATGTAATATCCCTAACTATTTGATTAGTTTTAGTTGCAAGTATAAAAATTTAGGACTCAGCAATTGCAATTGTTTACACTGCATTTATGCAAGTTTGTAGGTGGTTACTATGAGGTCTGAGAAGGAACAATATATGCAACCTTACATCTAAATACACAAAGAGGCTGTTCCAGTGACCTGAACCCATGTCGCTTCCCATTGTACCAAGGCTCACTCTCTAGGCTTGGAATTATCCTGCACATGATATATCATTTATATATTGAGGATGGAATTATCTAACGCATGATATATCACTTCTTTATTGAGAAAAATATAAAATATCTACATTCTACTATAAGTATGATATTACCTCTTAAAGAACCATGAAAATTTATTAACCATTTCTTGAAAATGCTACTTGGAATTTGAAATGCAAAATGTAAAATTGTAATATTGCTTTAGTGACCCTGGTATATATTTGATTGCATATGACTTCTCAAGTTATATAAATCTTCAGATGGACTGTGTTATATGATATGGCATTGGGAATCAGATAAGCTAAATTCCTGAATGAAGGTTTTTAAGATATAATGATTCTATTGTCTTCTTACTGTTACATATCTTGGCCATCTCAGATATTTGGTTCATCACCTCGCTTGCTGGTTTCAAGTTTCAAACAAGTGCTGGATTCATAATGGACTCTCTGGGTTCGTTCCAGGTTAAGCACCTTCATTTTAAGTCACTCAAATGGTTTTTACATTTATAACCACATTGTATTCAAAGTAAATTATGCATATTTTACTCATTTAAAATTAAAACTAGTATGTTTTTTGTATTTACGCTGTAATCAGAATGAATTTTGCTATATTACATAATCAAAAGAATAACGCCTATATTACTACCTGTGCTAGCAGAGAAATATGTATCTTTATCAACAGTTGTTGTAGAACTATCTTTGGCTTTATATTGTTACTGTAATATGGTTAAAGTTCTGTGATTTGCTTCCTATGCAATTGTTAAACTATTGGTGACTTAGTGTTATGCTACCTTTGGGCCTTCACAACTCATGGCTTGGCATTGTAATTTTCTTCCCTTTTCATGTTACAGTAGTTGTTTTCCTTTTCGTCCTTTTGTTCTTTATGGTTTGACTCCTAAAAGGGGGATGTATTTTTGTTCTTTGTATTTTCCCTTTTAATCCTTAACCCTTTTTGGATGACTTGGAAGGTGCATGATGATGCCTTGTTTAATTGCCTTTGATGCACTCCTCTAGTTCCCAACAGGATTTCCACTATGATGTATACTCTGGATTCATGCATATCTGAAGGGACCAAAGACATAAGGCAAGTCTTGGTTAAGTGGCAAGTTCCAGATGCTGGATGGTGTAAAATCAATGTAGTTGGATAATGGAGCCAAACTTTGGTGGTGGTGCTGGTTTTGTGGTGTGTTTAAGCTATGGTCGATGTATTATGACAGGCTGCAAATGTATACAAGGGAAACCTTTGCTCTAAGAGTTAATTGCAATCAGAGAGGGCACTGAACAGGCCATAGCTAATGGTTTATAAATAATTCTGATTGAATCAGATGTTATGGCTGTAGTCAAATTCTCAACAAAGAGTGTGATCCTCTCTATGACAACTCATAAATTTAGTAAGGGACTGTGAATGTTTTCTCAATCAATGTATGGATTTCAAAGTGCTTTGTGTTTAGTTAGGGCAACAAACCAATTAACTAGTTAGCCAATTTTGCTAAGAGATCAAAGTTTTTCTTTGGAAGGCAACTGGCCTTCCAATTTGCTTGTCTTACCTAGCTTTGATTCCCAGGGCTCCTTTTGTATCAAGTTAAACTTATATAATTTTCTTATTTTTTGGAAAAAGAAAAAGAGGGGTAATATGCACATAGGGGAGTGTTGGGAAAAGATTATATATAGAGTCCTAAATATGCGGAAGCGACAAACACCATAATATTCTTTTTTTCTCTTTATATGAATAAAATAAAATATAATTTAACACAAAATATATTGTTAATAATCTAATAGTGCAAGCCAATCCTATTAGTGATAGAATACTAAGCAAATCACGAGACAAGATTTATGTGGAAAGGCCCTTCAACGTGAAGGGAAAACCACGAGCAAACTAGTTCAAGCTTCCACCATAAAATAATACGACTATAATGTTACTCTCTCTAGATTAACTAGAGGATATCAATATCATATGAAAACTAGACATTTAGATGAGTTTTACGAAACCAGGGGGAAAAATTGAACAGAAAAAGAAATCTTAAAGATCTACATCGATCAATTTAAAGAGCATGGTGTCTAGATCAACATAAAAAAAAATCATGATAATCGGAACCAATTTCACTAACCAATAATCAAATCTTTCTTCTCCCTAGATGAAAGCTCTTTTCTTTCCTATGACAGCCATCTTTTAGATTTTTCTTATCTAACTCATATAAGATTAGGGTTAGGGTTTTTTAATTAACCCCCATGGGTCTCACCACTTAAGTCATGGGCAGGACCACCCAACTGGGAGATCAGCATAATTGTTGTTTCATAGCCTGACTAAACTGTATGAGTTGATACCACTAGTACTAGGAAACTAAATCCCACCAAACTTTGAAATTCCATGGAAGCCATATTGTGAAACCAATTTGATTATTCTTTTAGGAAACTGGAAAGCCTGATACTTGTCCAGTTGAACTCATGATATGATTCTCAGTGTTACTGTGATTCTAAAAAAGAGAAACGATTTATCAAGGAAGAAAGTTTTGATTAGAGTATATGACCAAAAGCTTATGTCTGTGTTGTTTACTTCTTTGTCCTTACAAATTTATACAATCAATATTTTATCTATTGTGTTATTTGTTTAGTGTTTCTTGCTTTCTTAAACATTTTTATTTGCTATTTTTCCCTCATTCCACTTTCATGTTGTTTCTTGATCAGTCTTCTTTCTTGATAACATTTTTTTTTTAAATTTCAAATCGAATTCTCCAACCATTCATCAAGATCTAAAGAAAGTTCAAGACTTAGGGAAGGTCTGTAAATCAATGAAATTTAGTGTAATGGAGGCTTGTTTCTTTGTATCTTGTGGTAACATGATGAACACCTTTGAATTGTTTCACACTTAAACTTTGATCCACATAATTCTTTTCTTGGCCCAGGAAAAGTAAAGCAAAATCCAATAGCAATTCTGTATAGGCATGATATACAATTCTAATTTGTCGTTTCTTTAGTATCATATCTTTGTTGCCATGTTAAGTTTCAATATTAAAAGCATTTTACCTTTTTTTGGGCACTAGGAATCAATGATGCACATATTTATTTTGCAGCCAAAAGAAGGGCAATGGTTCTGCCTTTGAGGGCTAGCTTTTGGGATTCCATTAAATCTGGGTAACTGAAAATGTACATTAACTTTTCATTCATAAGATCTATATATGTTTTTTGAGGATTCTCATCGTACTTGATGTTATATGCTAAATTTTCAATTCCTTTATTCTTCTCAAACTTTACTGGAATCAAATAAATTTTGCTGCAATCTATAACTTGTTACTCATCTTCACTATGGTTTTATGTTTCGATTTGGGAAAAATCGATTTGGGAAAATAGATTTTTGGATCTATTTGACTTGTATTTTTTTTTGACTTGCAATCTTAACAAGACATTCTTATACCAACAATATAGCCTCTTCGTGTTTTACTAATCTTCTGGGAAATAATGAGGTTGTTTGCAGTCATGTTTGGTTGGCAAGTGAAAAATTACTGGCTAGGATAATTAATATTCTATTAATTGCTAGCTTATGATGTTTGGTGCTTCACTCTGTCTCCTTTTGAGGGGTTTTGAGTAATGCTGAAAGTTGTTTCAAAAAGATATATATTTAATTAAGGCAACTCTGGAGGGGTTCAACATTTATTCTTGTCCAGAGCTAAGTGTGCTTGTACATACCTAGTTAAATATTAGGGACATCTGTCAACATTTGCAAACATACATACATAAGTAGGCAACAACCAATGTATTGCTATATTTATTTATTTTTTATTGTTGGACTGTGAGGTATCACCTTCCTTGACATAGCAAATGATGTTGCATGTGAAATTCTGCTTCTTTGAACTTAGTGCATATTCAACTCACTCATATTTGATTATGCAGCTTCTTGAAGAATAACAACTCAACACAAGTTGTTGAGCCACCTTCAACTTTTATGGAAGAAGAAGACCCCTTTCCACAAGATATAGTGCTTCTTGAAAAGAACCAACCTGACGGAACATTTGAGCAGATCATCTTTTCTTCGGCTGGAGACGTTGATGTATATGATGTGCAAGCTTTATGTGATAAGGTACTTAAAAAATATTGTCCCATTTTTATGTTCTAGACATAAACCCTTTTTAATTTTCTTTCATTTTTTTGTTTCTTATATACTGTATAAAGTATAAACTGTGTATTGCTTCTAATACCTAATATTGTGATTTTCCCTCTTGCTTTTTAAGCCATTGACATTTTGTAGATAAACATAGTATAGCTATCTTTTTATTTGATATTTGGAACTTCATAACGTATAAGAAATTCGTTGATTTTCCGAGAAAAGACCCAAGTTTTGGGTCTTTCTCAGAAAACATCCTTCATTTTTCTTTTATCTTTCAAGACAATAAAAATACCCTTATTGATAGCTAACAGCTAAACCCAGCTAAACTGAATCAGTCAAACATTCAATTGATGATAAACCAATCGGTTACAATGTTTTTAATAGGGTTAAAATATATTTTTCTTATTGAACTAAAAACACTGAAACCCTATTCAAAACAATGCAATTCAGTCTTAATTAATTCAAATTCTCATAAATATTAAATATTAACTTTATTATATGTATTAAGGTTTCATGAAATATTTTATTAAGAGTTCTTAAGTGATTTTGAATGAAAATTAAGAATATTTTGACATATTTCAAAATAAAGGATGACAAATCCTTATTTTTTTATGGAACCTTAAATTTAGGTCTATAATTTTTGAAAAATATTATAATATTTATTTTATTTAGTAAAAAGAATTATATTCAAACAAATATTCTCATTAGAATGTTTTTGAATAGACTTACAAGGTTTTTGTCACTAAAATAAAACATTGTAACTCAAATAAAAAAACATTGTAACTCTATTTAATTAATTGAAAATTTCACTAACAATAAATATCAATTTTACAATACGTTTGGATGTATTATAAAAATATTAATATGAGAATTTCAATGATTTTGAATGAAAATTATCAAGATGTTAACATATTTCAAAATAAACCATGATAAGAAGTATAAATTTCACTTTGTCTTAAATTTAGGTGTAAATATTTTTAAAATCCTATAATATTTATAATAATTTATTATGAAAGAATGATAATAAAAAATAATGAGACAATATTAAGGGCAAAACTTGGTACAATGATAAGATTGTGCCTTTGAAACCAGGATTCGAGCCAAAAAACAACCAGACCCCACTTTGACAGGATATTAGCTCTCCCCAGACCCCACATTGGATATTAGCTCTCCCCAGACCCCACATTGGCAGGAGCTTTGTGTACTGGATACGCCCTTGTAAATCTATTCAAGATTTGAACCTAAAGATTGAAAACTAGGTTATTTTTGCCCAAACTTTAGACAAAAAAAAATCTAGACTAGAAACACGAGGTGAGATATTATAGGTGGTGGATCAGATACACCAGGTCTTACCAAAGCTTTTAACAACTATCTTGGTTTGGCTATACTAACTAGTAATATTTCCTGTTCTTCCTATAATTTGATCTGACAGGTAGGATGGCCCCGAAGACCACTAACAAAAATAGCAGCATCTTTGAAAAATAGTTATCTGGTTGCTACACTTCATTTAATAAGTAGGTCTCCAGGCACAGGTACTTGCTGTTTTCAGTATCAACTTAGCTGATACCTTGTGCTTGTTCATAGATTTACAACAACTTTATATTGTGACTTTTTCAATCAAATATTTCAGAGGGGATTGATCAGAAGCAACTTATTGGCATGGCTCGTGCCACCTCTGACCATGCATTTAATGCGACAATATGGGATGTCCTTGTTGATCCTTCCTATCAAGTGAGGCACAATCATATATTTCCATTTTGTTAATACAAAACTGAAGATCTTGTCAAAATCTTCAGATTCATTTACATTGTTCGTTTCGGATGTATTTACCTAGGAAAATCCTTGTAATGTGCACAAAGCTTGTGAAACTTTGATGCTTTTTCAGGGGCAGGGTCTAGGTAAAGCACTTGTGGAGCAGCTAATCCGGGTGTTGCTGCAAAGAGATATTGGCAATATAACTTTATTTGCAGATAATAAAGGTACTAGTTAAAAGGTCACAAGTGGTAGCTTTTGCATACAGTTCATAAATTTATCAAGCTAGAAGTGTTGCAAAACTTTGTCTTGGTTGATATCTATCATCATTCAGTTAACTTCTACGAATGTTCATATGTATGAAGGATTTCCTGTTTCCACCTGATGTGTGGCTATTTAGCTTGCAGATTCTGGGTATATTGACTTATAACATGTTAGTTTAAATAACAACTGCTGCAAGATTTTAACTTTCCTGACTACCAATATTATTTTGTCAAAAGAAATAAAAAAAAGACAACCAATACTATTAAATTGTTTAACCATAATACATGAAAGAACTCAAATATGAGGTCTCCTTGAAAAAATAGCTATTTTTAGGTTGTAACCATCAATGATTTTGGATCTTGTCTTGAGGTTTTTGATATCGTACTGAGTTCCTTTCATTTATAACCACATGCATGGCATTTTTTTCAGGCATTTTGTTTATAATGCTACAAACTTTGAAATTCATTATGTTGTCATGCCGTTATTAACTGCAGTGGTGGATTTCTACAAGAATTTGGGATTTGAAGCTGATCCTGAAGGTATCAAGGGCATGTTCTGGTACCCAAGATATTAGTGATCCTGATGACTCCATGGTCTCTAAATGTTTTTTGGGTACTAGAAATTACATGGGCTGTCTGAAAGTAATGGTGCTATTACAACTATGTAAGTATATGAACGTTGTTTGAGTTAATTTTGCTATTTTAAAATTCATTCTCATGATGTCGGGTGAAGCTTCATTGTGTAGATTCCTAGAGATGTGTCTTTTTGACAGACATTCAGCATGGATGTTAATGTTCCCAGAAAAGATAACGAGGTGGGAGTTATAGTTCCATTATGCCCTTTATCTTTCTTACACCCAAGTGGATAATCAGTTCTATTGTCCCAGTCCGAATATTTGCTAATTACATGTGAAGCGTCCTGAGAAATACATGACAGTAGTAATAGATTTAATGTTTTAGGTTTGCCATAGTGATACTTAAGCCTTATAAAACTGGTGACTTCCATGTATGTCTTGCTATTTTTCATGGCTTTTGATGCTGTGCATCATTACACTCATGCAAGCGGTCCTATTGTTATTTTGTTCCTTAATAACGTTCTTTAGATGATTTTGTTTTAGATGGATGGAATTTACTGAAAGCCAAACATGAAAATCCGTACAAAGTGTTGATGTTACTCTTGAACTTTCATTGTTGACTTCCATAAACAAATAGCATACGAGTCTTGCTTTATTAGCTGGATGGAGGGAGCTATCCGCATTATTAGCTGGATGGATTGTGCTGCAGCTAAATATTTCATTGCAGCTTTGCTTTTGTTATTATTGCTTAGTGCGTTGCATCTGTGCGTATAACCCTAGGCGGGTCCTGCATCGTGCATTGGCTGATGATTTTTCTTCCAGTGCGAGTGTTCTTCAAGATGTGATCCATTAGTGCTGGAAGGATTGCTTAGTGCGTTGCATCTGTGCGTATAACCTTAAGCGGGTCTCTCATTTTTTGAAAAAAAGAAATTGCCATTCGATGTCTTTAATTCCAATGGGTCAATGTGGAAAAGAAAAGTCTTAGGTTGCAAGGTTGTTTAGAAATATTTTTAAAATAAAATTATAAATAATTAAAAAAGGAGATTATAAATAATAATCTCCTGTTTAATTTATTATTAACTTCCATATTCGATTGCATCACTCCAATCGATTTTTGTGGTGGGACTGCACTATTATTGAATTTATTTACTCCAAAATTTGATTGTAATCATCCTAAAAATATATCATGTGATAAAGCATATTTTGGTCTCTGGATGAGTCACCATCGACGTCACACGTCATGTCCTAACCAATGTCAGAATCACGCCAAGTCGGGTTCCGTACTGAAATACTATATGACATGACTATCCCGAGAGCTCGGGGCGGTGTCGTCTGATGCCGCTCAGGCATCCTCAAAGACGTCAGCTCGTCAGAGAAGCTGTCCCATCCCACAAAGGTCAGCGGCCACACCGAACCGAGGTGTAACCCGACCCTCGCACAATGGTATAAAAACCCTTGGCCAACACCCGACCAGAAGGGGGGGAAAAATTGAATACTCCACTGACTTGCTCGTCGGAGGGACCTTCGTCGCCTGACGAAGGAAATTTTTGCAGGTGAGCGGCCACCCACGACCTACGAGCGTCGCAACCCAGGAATCGTCGTCCAGTGTACGAGGACGAGTTGCCAACCACCCCGGAGACGGAGAGACGTGACCCATCATAAACGACGCCCGGATCGGCAGACCAAGGAACGCTGATCAACACCCCATCGCGAGGGCCCGGTCGACCTCGCCAGCCCAGCTCTCGCTCGAGCCGCTCTAGAACGGCCACCCGCGACCGACGAGCATCTCAACCTAGGAGACACCTTCCATCGCGCAAAGGAGAGCAGTGGATCGGCCCGGATCCTGACCAACGCCAACCAGCACTCCTCCCTGAGGGCGCGGCCACCTCGGCATCCAGCTCAATCGATAGAAGACTCCCGACATCGACCCGTGGACTAGGCCGTGCTGACTCACTAGCCATGGCACATTTGTTCACTAACATTTTGGCAATAAAAGGAGGGCCATGTCGCAGGAGCATCTCGCGGGAGCTCTCCCTGAGGGAGAACCATCGGTCGATCACCCTTCTATCGGGCCCGGAGATCAGCCCCTCCCCGTCCTTCGAGATGGGGGGATCCCGGCCTCGACACCAGATCGCTACTAGCGCCCGTTCAACGACCTGGGGTTACCACCTCCCGGACTTACCACGGGACCCTCAGCCATATCGCTCGAGGCGTTTCTCAGCCTGACCAAGCAAGTACAAGCGATGGCAGGGATGATGCAGATGCTTATCCCACTCATTCCCTAGATCGTGCGGCTAGCAGCTCCCTTGATTGACTCGACCCGGAAAAGGTCGAGCAGGGAGCTAGTAGGGATGGGAGAAGCTCGAGAACAAGTGACGGACCTGAGTGGTCTACCCGAGCAGAGCATACCCACACCCTACCGAATCACGCAGCCCCGCTCCGAGCCCAACACTATATCGTCCAACTCAGCGGACGACTCATTCAGGATCCAGCTGTCCCAGGTCAACCAACGCTTGGACGAGTTCCAGAAAATCGCGATGCAAGTCGAGCGAAGGCCGCTCGAGCGGATCCCCTTTCACTCAAGAAATACAGGACAAGCCTGTACCCCTCAACTTTAGGCTGCCCGCATTAGAGACATACGACGGTGGCTCCGACCCCGCGGAGCATGTCGCCATGTTTCGAGCTTAGATGACCCTCTATGGTGCCTCTGATACACTGATGTGTTGGGTATTCCCGACCACCTTCAGGGGGCTGGCACGAGTGTGGTTTAACCGGCTGCGCCAGTCCTCAATCATGTCCTTCGACCAGCTCGCCAGGGAGTTCGAGCAGAATTTCCTCGCCAGTGTGCGAGCCAAGCCTTCCATGGCCACCCTACTCGCATTATATCAGTGCAAAGACGAGTCGCTCTCTCAGTTTGTGGCACGTTTCGCCACTAAAATCCGGGGATTCCCGGACGCTCACCCCTCTTTAATCATGCAGGTGTTTCTGATGGGCTTGAAGCCTTCAAGATTCTTCTGGTCATTGATTGAGAAGCCACTAGTAATGATCCCCGAGATGCTCCAGCGCGCCAACCAATATATCACCGCCGAAGCTCTGGTGGCGAGAAAGTGCATGGACAGCAAGAGGCCAAGGGCGGAACGATCCCAGCAGCCCCGGTACAACTCCGCTAGAGGCTTGACTGACAAGAGCTACTACTCCCGAGGCCCCTGCCTCTCCCTCTGAGCACGTTCCACTGGGACTATGGCCATGTCACGGAAGACTGCCGTGACCTCTAGAATCAAATCGAGGACTTGATCCGAAAAGGTTACCTCGGGCACTATCTCAAGGAACCCCGAGAAGCAACTCCACGTCATAGGGGACCCATTGAAAGATGTCTCGTCATCCAAAATCTCCTGTCGAAAAGCCACTCGCGACTCACCGGCCCAACTCTTGCCCGAGTCGCTCCAGATCGGTTCTCGACCTACGACTCACCAGCCTAGCTCTTACCCGAGTTGCTCCAAATTGGTTCCCGACTTGCGACTCGTTGGCACCGAAATCGGAGTCGAGTTTAGTCACTCGGTCCCTAATATCAATTCAAAACTGAGCTTAGTCACTCGGTCCCTGGGTTCAATTCAAAGCCGAGCTCACGTGCTCGGTCCCCAAACTCAATTCGGAGCCGAGCTCACAAACTTGGTCCCCAGACTCAATTCGGAGCTGAGCTTACGCGCTCGATCCCTAGACTCAATTCGGAGCCAAGCTCACAAACTCGATCCCTAGACTCAATTCGGAGTCGAGCTCACAAACTCGGTCCCCATACTCAATTCAAAGCCGAGCTCATGCGCTCAGTCCCTAGACTCAATTCAGAGCTGAGCTCACAAACTAGGTCCCCAGACTTAATTTGAAGCCGAGCTCATGCACTCGGTCCCCATACTCATTCGGAGCTGAGCTCACAAACTCGGTCTCCAGACTCAATTCGGAGCTGAGCTCACAAACTCGGTCCCCAGACTCGATTCGGAGCCAAGCTCACACGCTCGGTCCCCATACTCAATTTGGAGCCGAGCTCACAAACTCGGACCTTAGACTCGATTCGGAGCCGAGCTCACAAACTCAGTCCTTAGACTCGATTTGGAGCCGAGCTCACAAACTCGGTCCTTAGACTCGATTCGGAGTCGAACCCACTCGACCGCCAAATCCAACGTTCGAGCCACGCATCTCGGCCAATCCAACTCCTGAATCGCATCTCGGCCAAATCCAACATCCGAGCCATGCATCTCAGCTAATCCAACGCCTGAATCGCATCTTGGCCAAATCCAACATCCGAGCCACACATCTTGGTCAATCCAAAGCCCGAATCACCGGCCTAGTCCGTTATCCAAGTCGATCCACGTCGACCCCTGACTCGCTGCCTGATAAGTCTCTAAACTGCGTCGCTTTGACTCGACCGACGACTTGCAAACTCGGTAGTCGCAACTCCGAGCCATACAAAACCCATCATATGAACTGAGACACGTCAAGTTCACCGCATAGGTCTCGACCCGCTGGTGTCGACACTTCAATTCTGCCTTGTCAAGCCCCTATCGTTCGATCAGCAAGATCAGTCTTGCTTGAATCACGGGGCACCACCCCTCTAAATCACCCCCCGATGAGTCAATCTAGTTCCCTGCGCGGGCAACCAGCACAATCGCATCTTTCGGCCCCAAGCATGCCTCCCGGTCCTCGAATGAGTCACCACCGACGTCACACGCCACGTCCCAACCAATGTCAGAATCTAACACCACATGCCATCAGAACCCCAGGGTGCACCCCAAGTCGAGTTTCGTATCGAAACACTATGCGACATGACTATCCCGAGAGCTCGGGGCGATGCCGTCTGACGCCGCTCAGGCATCCCCAAAGACGCCAGCTCGTTAGAGAAGCCGTTCCATCCCACAAAGGTTAGCGGCCACACCGAACCGAGGTGCAACCAACCCTCACACAATGATATAAAAACCCTTGGCCAGCGCCTATCCAGAAGGGGGGGGGAAATTGAATACTCCACTAACTTGCTTGTCAGAGGGACCTTCGTCGCCTGACGAAGGTCATTTTTGTAGGTGAGTGGCCACCCATGATCCGCGAGCATCGCAACCCGAGAATTGCCGTCCAATGTACGAGGACGAGTTGCTAACCACCCCGGAAATAGAGAGATGCGGCCCATCATAAACGACGCCGGGATCGGCAGATCAAGGAACGCTGATCAACACCCCATCGCGAGGGCTCGGTCAACCTCGTCAACCCAACTCTTGCCCGAGCCGCTCCAGAACGGCCACCCACAACCGGCGAGCATCTCGACCTAGGAGACACCTTCCACCATGCAAAGGAGAGCAGTGGGTCGGTCCGGAGCCCGACCAACGCCAACCAACACTTCTCCCCGAGGGCATGGCCACCTCGGCATCCAGCTCAACCGACAGAAGACTCCTGACATCAATCCGTAGATCAGACCGTACTGACTCACCAGCCATAATATATTTGTTCACTAACATCATGCAACTGATATGTGGAGACTATCTAATATCTATCAGTCCATCACACAAGTCTGACAGATTAATCATTTCGAGAATGTAACCTATGGAGTTGAAAACTCCGGATGGTAAATATGATGCGAAGCTGCTGGCAACAGATCCGATTTTTATCAATTCGCCGACGAAATTGATTTAGGTCAACCGAAAAGTGACACCGATATTATTCTTTTTGTTTTTTTGTTTTACTTTATTCTCTTCTCCTCCCATCACCAAGAGGAAGCGAAACAAAAGGAAAATAAACAAAAAGCTTGAGGACAATGTCCACAACAACCGGTGACAGTGGTGGGAAGGTGGGGAGTGGGGGAGGCGGTCTCCTGTGAGAGGATTCAAAACAAACCATCCATGCAGAAAATTGTGAGAAACATTATCGTATAGACCTCTCTTTAAAGGCGGTACCAACCATCAGCCATGCATGCCACATGGAGTTGATATAAAATCGTTATGTTTCCTCGGACAAGAATGGAAATGCCACTGTAAACTACCTCCCTCGATCCAAGGTCTTGCTGACAGTTGAACTCCGGAATAATTCCAGTCCGAGTTTTTACTTCAGGAAGCAACAAAGCAGCAAATTGGACCTTTTTGCAACATATGATGTGTTAATCTGGCAGTTTCAGAAAGGGCTCTCGCTGGAGAAAACAAATAAGAAACTATTCCAACTTCACCAAGTCATAAAAGGAAACAAATTTCCTTCCTTCTGTCCGCTGTGCATATTTTTGCTATAAACATAGGAAGATCATTTCTTGCAGCCAATAGCATTCATTACCTCCCCACTGATGTTACCAACAATTTATGGTCACCAGAAGCAGTTAGAGATAAGCTGAGGCAAAAGTTGGTCCATGCACGTTTTTCTCGCCCCCTACATAAAGCATGCCAATAAGAACAAGTTAAATAGCAAGAGTTGATGAAGATAACTTTCTACCTCATACATTCTCCGGCTGAATTCTATTTACAATGGCATGGGACTCGAGCAGGCGGAACCAAAAGTAGCATTCTACCAGCAGGTTGGATTGCTTGATTGTTGGTCAGGAATCCCGTGGCAGTTCTTGTATACACCATCGTAGTAGACCCAAGGCAATCCTCTCCAAATCCACATGCCTTAAAAAACAAGCTGCAAAAATTGCATACTAACAATGCAGCTGGCTTTTTCCCAAGCCATACATAACATAATTGCTAGCACATCACTATACAATCAAGAGCGAAAACAACCAAATGGGAAGGCTTGCCTGTAATAGTGCATCAGAAAAAAGCTACAAGTATATCCCAATTCTTTTATGTGCAAAACTAATGTTGCTCAGTTACTGATCAAGGTACCAGAAACCATAATGTTAGGAAAAGAAGCACAGACAAATATGATACCTTAATTAGGCTATTATGTAAAAATTATAATAGTTGATATAATACAAGATTTTAGAGAAGTTGATGATCCAGTTCACTAAGTTGGCTGATATTACACATAAGCATATGAACATCAATTAGTGATTAAGGAGACACATCAATTGCTCTGCATTCATAAAGCACAACAAACCAAAAATGATTCGATAAAGAAATTCTAAACATGAAAGAATATTTTGCTTGGCAGGAAAAGAAACTTTAGTGGCTTTATTAATGTGGTAAATAAGAAAATCCATCAGAAGAATCATTTTTTATATATTTGTATACACTCTTGATCTGTTTCTTAAGCTACCTTTGCTGTCCTGAATATGCAAATGATAGCATTTTGATTTGACGTACAAACGGCCACTAAAAGAAAAGAAAGCAAACCACTCAAGTGCCTACAGATACATTCTCAATCTGTTCGCCCTATCAAATAAAAAATCACCCATAATAACAAGCCAAGATAATTACAGAAAGTATTGCAATAAAATAAAAAGGAACGAGAAGAGATGATTGCCAAAGTTTTGTTTTTTGTCTGCCAATACCGAATGCTCTAGATACATTGCTCCTAAACTAATTTAAAACAACATCCGTTAAAATGTTTGTAGCACCAAATCAGCAGTCTATAGTGAAGAGCCAGACCAGGACCAGTTATATGCCATTCAGCTTTAAGCTGCACAGATGTCTAGAATATGCCATTCTATTTAATAATCTCTCTTTTGATAACTGAAAAAATCTAATGTATCACTCATTAGGCAAAAGGCAAGTGCTACTCTAGCTCCTAAAGTTAAGATTATCAGAAGCACATTACTCACCGATTTGAGAAAGATGCTGAGGACTAAAACGCAAACAAGGATTATTTTGTGTACCACTCCCAGTATGTTCCTGGTCAGAACATGTACTGGTGGTATGACACAATCCACGTGTTGATTGGCATGAGGCAACCACATTGCCAAAAGGGTACTGCCACACCCTTGGCCCATATAAATACTTGAACACAGGATCATATGTCTCAGTTCAGAAATCATTTGAGTGTAGATATTGTGCAAATATGAATATTTACTCCTAAAGAAGGGTTATAAAATGATATTACACAAAGTTGCAAGAAGAAGATGACTATATATTTTTGTTTTGTGCACTAGTTCAACAAGAATCCTTTGATGCACAAGATAAGTCTAGCCTATGCTGATAAAACAGGCAATTTTTTGTGGACATGCTTCCAGAAACAAGACCCTTAGCACTGGGTTCAGTGTTGATGAGCAATAAAAGCATTTCTTGTGACCATGAGTTTTAATCCTAACTGGTTGAGTAGATCTGAACTGAGTCGAATTAAATAAACCAACCACTGTTCCGTGTACAAGCACTCTCTTATCTCCCATTCTGAAACTGAGATGCAATCAAGACTTCCAATGGGAGATATAGCATCGTCCATGTAATTGCAGCACTCTGACACAACCATTGAACACTAAACAAAGCACGAATGATCTGCCTGAAAGGAGCTTCTGTCAACCATCAGAAAGTTGTATGTGATATTTTCCTGTTCTCCTGATAAAGAGAGAAACAACTCAACAAGAACCCACAATTTTTTATTTCCTGACTAGTTAGTCCCAGGATAACCAACTTCTAGTTAGCTGTACTAGCATACACTACAAGTATTCATGGTACAAACAAGGTTAATTACTTCAGACAAATGTCCACCTCTCTTATCCACAAGTTGTTTCAGAAAACATCTTTCATTGGCAATATATATGAACTTCCATAATTTCCCCTCACTATTTCGAAAGTGATAACCTGTGCCACTAACCTTTGAATCAAGGATTTAAGTCTAGCCTATGCTGATAAACAGGCAATTTTTGTGGACATGCTTCCAGAAACAGACCCCTTAGCACTGGGTTCAGTGTTGATGAGCAATAAAGCATTTCTTGTGACCATGAGTTTTAATCCTAACTGGTTTGAGTAGATCTGAACTGAGTCGAATTAAATAAACCAACCACTGTTCCGTTGTACAAGCACTCTCTTATCTCCCATTCTGAAACTGAGATGCAATCAAGACTTCCAATGGGAGATATAGCATCTCCATGTAATTGCAGCACTCTGACACTACCCATTGAACACTAAACAAAGCACGAATGATCTGCCTGAAAGGAGCTTCTGTCAACCATCAGAAAGTGGTATGTGATATTTTCCTGTTCTCCTGATAAAGAGAGAAACAACTCAACAAGAACCCACAATTTTTTATTTCCTATTAGTAACCCTGTTATGTTCAGGTGAGCAGATACAGAACATACAGAAAAGCTAACATCCAATGTAAATAAATTTTAATGGCCTATCAGGATCCGCTACTCAAGTGATACTTAGTATCTTGCTGTTTGAACATTAGGCATACATAATGCTTATCTAACGGTGGTGTGACGAGCCATCCTATCAATATCATCATTTGTATACCATGCAATGTAATTTATAGAACCTAAAATTGTCCAAGAGAGATCAGACAAACTTATAATTCATGGAAGTCATCAAAGCATTACAAAAGGATGGCCTCAGGTCCTCATCATATATGAAATTCTCCTTTCTCTCTAGAAGACATGTCTGCAGTATAGTAATAATAGTAAAAAACTCCATATCATTTGTAATTCTAACAGAATTAGTAATTCTGTTAGAATTCGTAATTCTAACAGAATTAGAAACCAAGAACAGAACATAGAATTAGTAATTCTAACAGAAAAATATTTGTTGGAAAGTCTTATTTTTTCCATAAGTGAAATTTTAATTAAGAATATTTGTTGGAAAGTTTATCAGGATAGTGACACAAAGAAAAAGAATAGATGTATTTTTAATACTGATCAAGCATTTGCAGCAACAATTGAAGAAAGACTATTTCATCCACCGGATTATGTAACTCTCCCACCCTCCAACAGAAGAAACTATCATGTTTGATCTTGAGCAGGATGAAACTACAAAGTATAAAGAAACATAATGGATGTACCTCTCATTTTCTGAACACAAGGCTGAGATATCATATATGCCTCTACCAGTAATAATCCTGTAGATAAACAATTTCAAAATTATAAAAAAAAAGTATGGACTAGTAGATAGGCAAATAATGTTAGGATGATTCAATTATTACAAGCAACTAAAGCTTTCAATATCATGTGAGATCTGAGACTTCCCACATTGTGACAGGAAAACTAAAAGTGTGTAAGTTTCTATTGTCAAATGGAGGTCAAACTATAAATGTGTAAGTTTCTATCAATAGTTTCTATTGTCAAATTATAAGCGTGTAAGTTTCTATTGTCAAAATATAAGTGTGACAGCAAAACTTTAGGGCATGCAATAAACATTCAAAAAGCTGTTCACAGATTCAGAACCTAAAGCAATGATTTTGATGACTTACACGCTGTTGAAGATGGTTATATCTGAAATTGAACAATAACAGAGTTGTCTGGAATCCATGCTATTAGTTGCCGAAGCGGGATATAAGTCATACAGAGAATTCCAAATGCTGAAGCAAGTTACACTTCAAACAGCATTTACAAGTTTAGAGTTTAGATATGCCTACCTTGTGATTCGTTCAACTATCTTTCGTCCGATACCCAGTCCCTGTAAAGAAGGGATAACCTGAAAGGAATTTAATGTAAATGACATGAATATTTGCAATAGTGTAATAGTCTAGATGGTACCATATAATAATGTGATACAAGGTTTGGAACTCAATTAACTAAGCTGTTGATTGATCATTCAAACAATGGGAGAAAGAATCCTTTTAAAATAATATATCTGCTAAAGCCATTAAAACATCCATACAAACATTATTGAAATGATCATTGGTACTTCTAGTTGGTCTTTTCACCGAATGAAATTCACTTCCTTATAAAGTGAAAGATTTCACGCTAAGAATTGGAAGTTTAAATTAGTTGGGCTCGTTCTTATTAGCTAAGTCCTTTGGGAATAATGATAACCCAACTAATAATTTATCATGGTATTGGAGTAAGTCGTCAATTTGAATGTTAGCTTTGCCCCATTTTACAGTACCTAGTGTTAAACTCATTGGCAAATGATTCTTTGTGCAAAACTTGTTGGAATTTGGTTTGCAAAGTTATCTTGGCTAGTCCACATTGTTAAGCCCCAAATTTCCTCGTCTGATGTGCAAAATATGTTGGTATGTGCACCGTGGGTACATTAGAGGTTAGATATAAGTTGGGACCTTTCCTATCAACTTAAGCTTTTGATAGACCTGCAACCTTAAGGGCACCAAAAGAAACTTCTTCACGGAATTACTTTTCATTTTTAACATGGCTTAGAAATTTTCTTATTTTTGTGTTGTACAGTTCCTTATCTAGGGTAACCTATGACGTTCCATGAGATTGGAAATGCAAATATGGTAGTAAGATTAGAATGCATTTGATATAGTAATTCTTCAAATAAAATATCTCTACATATCCACATTATATAACAAATGATGAAGCAAGTACAAAACTAGTTCGGATCTTGCTAAATAAAAGATGAAGATAAAGAGCTAGTATAAAACAAGAAACACAACACCAACAAAAAGGGTTTATGTACGAATTCTATGGAAGGTTATTATGTCTTTTGTCAAGATATAAATTATGCAACTGAACAAATTAAAAAAAAAACATGAACCCGCTTCAATTAGTGTTGTGATACCTTAGACATTTTCATTGAGGTTTTAACATGAATGTTATAATGCAGAACAAGAAGATGGCATTTCCTTGTACAATCAAACACCTAGATGCCTAAATATGTTTCACTTGAGAGAGAACATGTTTTCTTCCTGAATAATTGTCATCGGCAACAAAATTGTAAACGAAGACATTTGATTTGGTTAAATTCTAAAGAATAATACTCATCCGATGTGATTGCAAAAAATGACGGCTTGCTAATAACGTTCGGAGCAACATAGTGAAATAAGCGCTCAGACAATTACAAATAGTTGCATTTTTCTTTAAAAGTTGCAATTTTTTTAACCCTTATATCTCGTGAACAAAAGTAAACACTTGATCGACCTTACCACGATATCGTGAATGGAAGCTGTCAATCCACCGTCCGAAACTGCTCGACCGAAGCCCACCAACCGTCGGTCCCGCTCTGCAGGCATGACCCTGTCGAACAATTTCTCGAAGGTAAAAGGGGAGACGTCATAGCGGCCTTCGCCGCAGCCGTCCTCAGCCAAGAATTTCGATCGGCAGAAGACAGAGACAACAACGGAACTGTGGCGGAGGGCCACGCGGAGCTTCTCCGGATCGGCAGACTCGGCTCGGCCGTCCGGGGTGAGGGCCGGGAAGCGGTGGCAAGAGTGGTTGGCGGCGGCGAGGAGGGCCCGTAGCTGGAAGGGATCGACGTGGGATGGGTTGGCGGAGATGGTGATGGGTGGAGGGGGTTTCCTTGCTTTCGGCTGGGGATTAAGACTGGGATTTAAGGAATAGCTGAAGGGGAAACAGGCGGAGGCGGAGGCGGAGGCGGAGACTCTACTGGGGAGCGTAGCGCAGGTGACGGCCATTTAATAATTTTCAGAATGCAGGTGGATAAAAGGGCAAGGACAAAGAATTCCAACTTATAGTGCTAGACAACAACGTGCCTATTTGCACGATGTCTGAATTCCCTTAGTTGGTTGTTTGATACAGGGATTGGAAACTTCACACCCGATTTCATTTCCCCAAAAAATAAAATTAAATTAAAAATTAAAAATAAAATCTCTGCATCGGAGGTAACAAAATTACACGACTCAGGAGAAACAATCGTCACAAAAAATTGGAACCTGGAAGTCCTAGTTTTTATCGGAACATATGGAATGATACCACAGTAAGATATGTGTTTCCAACAGTTAGATATGGAATTTACATATGAAGTATTCATTAATCCTAGCTCACCTTCGAATGCCTTGATTAATCATCACATAAATTTTATCTATACCTAATGTTTCTTGCATTAACTTATCCATCTTATCTTATATATTGTCTCTGTAAACCTTTCGGACTTCTTAGTGGTGCATCATCAGTTATATCTCCAATAATATCATGATATAGATGTTTATAACCATCATAAACTTATGACTTTCAAAAGGGGCTTATATTGTTTGTTTGTAAACAATAGTTTTCAAGCCTTGAACGAATCTATTTATTCGATTCAAAAATTCCAGTGACGCATAATACCTTCCTCAGGAAACTGATTTCTTTCGGTGACTGCCGAAAGTACAAAGCTTCAACAGTACAGCTGCATCTTCTTGCTTCTGGACGCAATCAATATATGCAAGCATATCTTATATTTGAATGAGACAAAATTTCTTACTTGATATTTAGTGGGAAAATGTCTTCCACCAATATGATGGTTGATTATGCTTGCAAGTGATGAATTGTCAGGACAGAAAAAGGTACTACAGGATCCTGGTGCTCCAAGTGGAAAGCTCAGTAATGAAGCTATGAGTGAGTGTGCGGTACTCAGCATTTTATATATAGCAAGCAACAACCACACAACAATGACATTTTCCCTGAGATAGATATCATAAGCAATTCCCACTGCCCTATGTATAATTCAATTGCTTAAGAAGCAACTATGCTGACAGACGTAAGTAAAATGGTAACAACATGAAAGTATCTCTTCTAGGCCTGGATAGCATATGTCAAGTTTAGCCCAATTCCACACGAGAGTGGACGGCACGCTAAACGGACAGATTAAAATTTCATGCCCATTAAAACTTTGCACTTCAGCTTAAGTAAATTGTCAAGCATGTAGTCCTCCTTATTTTTGCTGCAGAATTTATTAAATAACCATTGTAATGCCACGTTAGACTGAGTCTGGACCACAAAAGTTTATAATAGCATATCTAAAATATATAACTCCCTTAGGTTGTGTGTCACATAGTCGAAGGTTTATTATTGTTAGGAAAAAAATTGTTAGGGACTATTAATTACAAGTTTAAAGGACATTTTTTTAGATCACTCACGTTTATACTCATACATTTTGAATTACTAATTTAGACGTCAAAGAGATTGAGTCGAAAAACCTTTTTAACTTTAGTCCTCGTACAAGTGATATCTCGAAAGATGAATAATTTTATCTCAAAGGCATATCGGATAATCTTGTACATATGGGTCCGGATCATATCAGGTAGACCAAGATGTTCATATTTTTTTCTGCTAACAATTGTTATCTTACTAATTAAGCTAATTTAATCATCATAATCGTTACTACTAATCTAGAAGATGAGTACATCAATCTAAAACTTAATTTATTCAATTACATTAATCAAATTAATTCTTGTTGTACGTAGTGTTTTCAAAAATACTAAATGTCAAAAGGTACAAAGTGTCAAAACCCTAAATGTGTGAAATACTTGTTTAGGCACTCGCACGAGTAAAACGAGACACTATCAAATATTCAAATATAAAATATATATTATTTTATTTATAATTTTAAAATATATATTGAGCAAGCAAATCAAGGTATTCTTATTGTCTATGATGTTCTAACTCGTACTGACTTAATCGTAAGTTGATAATAATATAACAAAACCAAGAAAATAAGATATATTTAAATAAAGTTCTCAAACTAGTTTGAAAAATAGAAAATCATTTAATAAAAGTTATTGTTGCCACATGTAGACCTAAAAAAAGGTCAAGATGGAGAAGCTACTGGTTGGCAAAAGGCTGTGGAGTGTGACACCGAAGAAGGCAAAAGTGCACAACGGAGGAAGGTTGGGTTCGCGCAGCTACAATAGTGCTTAGGTTGGAGGAAGGTGCCAGCCAATAGAAAAATAAAATTGGTTGATAACATAAGCTACACAAGACAGGGAAATAAAATTTCACATGATGATAAAAGGTGAAGGAGACTCATAATTGATAATATAAGTTGAAGAAATATATTACACATATTAGCGTAGGATGGAAAAGGCTTGCCGTTGGCAATATAAGTCGAAGAAAGATACCACACACATCAACATTTATAATGTTGTTAACTTAGAGATTAAAGATAGTGAGGTTATATTTACAAAGGAGAATATATAAAATTATGATTTTCTTTTCAAGTAGGAGTTCTTGGATTTGGGGTTAAAAGGTCTAGCTCTACTTGGAGAAATAATAAGAGAGATCATTCTCGAATTCTTGCTCAACTTAACT
>CM017192.1:42429790-42434790 GCA_004837865.1 Musa balbisiana
TTCATTACCAGAAGAAACGGAAACGTTTAGCCTAAAAAAAGAACGGGGAATAGATGCATATCCTCACCGATTGCCTCTTCCAATTTACGCACTAAAAAAGTCAGCGTTACGTGTTTATGTTCTACGGTCAATGCTTGCAATTATCTGGCATTGAAATTCTAAATTATAACATTACCAAAATAATTTCCTTTCACATCAGATCAACTAGTCAAACTCGCACAAGTTTAATAGAATAAAAATTTGTCGCTGTGTATTGCTGTTGGTGGATGCAAACGTCAAGGAACTATAGAAAGGACTTCTTCCGTCAACATGATGGGATGGTTAGAGGAAAACAAAATACTAATTGTGCTAATAATCATGGTTGTGTTAGAAATATAGCATCATATAATCATATATAATGTTAACCTATATATGATGTGAAAATACTATTTCTTGATAACCTATATGATGTGCAAATAGTATATATACTGTTAACCTATATATATATATATATATATATATATATATATATATATATATATATATATATATATATATATATATATATATATATTGAAGCTTCAATGACGTGCAATGATGACGCAATAATCTGCATCCATGTATTCTATAGGATGTATTTCCTGATATGTATATACTTTTTTTTTACAAGCGAGGAAGGCATGATTTGATCTTAAAATATTATAATAATATGATAGAGTCTTTTATATTTTTTGAAAAATAAAAAAATAATCGTAAGATTAGCTAGCTTAGTTGGTAAAATTTTGATAGTTTAAATATAAGGATAAAATCATAGAGTGAGATAAAATGAAACTCTATACAGAAATAAATAAACGAAAAATAATAATATTTAGAGATTTTTTTGAGACAATTATCCAAAAAAATAATATGTTTTGTGCTTGTGATATGTGAAGCAACTTCCATTATCACATTCTAATTCCAGCAGAATACATTATTTTTTTATTCATCAGTATTTTTTTATTTATTTTTTAAAATGATCTTGACAGATTATCTTATTGATCTATATGGTAAACAGAGTTTAGTATAGATATATGATATTTTATGGAGGTATCAGAAATATTATAATTACCTGACATAGAAATCAAGTTTTTTTCCCATATGTTGTTCTTCACAAACTAATAAAATATGTGATGATAAATAAATTGTATTGGATTTTAAATCATTGTTCTTCAGTTATAGAGTTTTCTTTTTTTGTGTAGTCTTACAGTGTTTTTTATATTTGATAAAAATATTATCTCTACTAAACTCAAATTCTTTTGCATCTTTTTTTTGACCCAAATCAATAAGAATATATATTTAAAATATCATAAAAAAATAATATATTAGTTTGTTTTTTATTTTAATTATTTATACCTTACTAATATTAGTTTTATATTAAAATACTATATTGTATAGAGGTGCCAAAAGCATCGTAATTGAATTGGTGATCCAAATCAATTGAAAAGCTCAGAGATTTAACTGAAAAAAAAATCTCAATGTTCTGCTGTCAGAACATTACCAAATTGATTAGATGCTAATGATTGAAATTTGCTGACGGTTTTGGAGTTTTCAAGCACCGGTTGGCTCCAAGAAAAAAGGTGCCGGGTTTGAAGGGGATAGCCGATCCATCGTGACCGTGAACTTCCGACTTTTCAATGGCACGCCAATGAGTCATGACGACCCTTGCGAGACTATCTTATTCTTCAACATGCAGCAGTAGGTGGGTAGGTGATCAATATGGCTACTTCCGCCATGGAAATTGATAAAAAAAATGACAATATTGTCAACTCATTCTGTCACTTAGGCTATGGAAACTAAACTTCCATCAATCTTCTTTAGTCGCCAATGTGAGAATAAACGATCGGCCCGCTTGTCTCGACCCATAGAAAAAGGCTAATAAGGCTCACTCCTTGCCTTCTACTTATTGGCATGTCCAATCACGATTGAAGGAAAACCCACATGCACACATTAAAGCTCGACGGCATGGTTCGACTTTTTCAACTCCTCCTTCCGGATAAATGACGCATAGGACCATCCTTTGCTTGTCTTGGATAGACCAAAACCTAAAGCAAAATAATTCTTATCCTAAAGCTATCTTTCGAAGGATGTGCCCATCAATCACCATTATTGATCTTCCAAGTAGGGTAAGGAGCATCCTAACTTGTCGTTGGCTTCATGCCATTAGCTACTCAAGTATAAAAGTCAAGCCCCCAAGCCAAACAAGGGCAAACGAGCTCTAACTATGCTCTTATAAGCTCTACTAAACCCTCTCCACTTTTCCACGCTACTAACTTAAACATCAAAAGGATCAAGTCGAGACATCCCCACTAACACTAACCTTTATGCAAGACCTTAAACACTGCTAAGTTGTTTCTCAAGAAGATGTAAAGTAACGTCTGGCAGGGTCAAGGCATGCCCTTGGATAGCGTCGAACCCTCTTAAACAGGCTAGCAACACTTCGGGAATCCGCTTGTCACTTCAGCTTCCCACTCAGGTTGTTCCCTTGAGACCCGCAAGGACTCCTCTGATAGACTTGCACCTTTGGGACCAAACTAGGCCATGCTAACTCTTTGGTCACTGGCACCAACACAATAACCTTTTGGCACTATAGGAAGGGCCTAAATGTCGCAAGAACATTCATCCATGATTCCTCCCAATGAGTGCTCTAGTGAGGAGGCGCCCCCTCCAACACCCAACTCATTTGATTAAGAGGGCACTAGCCCCCCTTCCAATAAGTAGATGCCTCCATCGGTGTAAACCCCGGGATGCTATTGGTGTATATTCAATGAACACAACTTTTTCCCTCCAGAGTTGAACGCAGGGCATATACTTGTCCTGTCTGATACCTTCCTAGGCCTCACTCATCAAGTACAAACACTTGCCAGCATGATGCCAGCAATCGCCTCTCTCTTGCCCCAACACTCCAGCAATCCAACCCCCGAGAATGCCCTCGACAAGCTGAGGTGGCTCCCAAAGCACCAATGTCCGAGTATTTTTATAATTTATAAATAGAATTTCTTAATTCTTAGGGGTATTTTTATAATTTAGACAAAAGATAGAAATTAAAATTTTTCAAATTTCGAGGGGCAAAACTATCCTTTTGCCCAAAAAACCCTAATGCCCTCATCCTCCCCTGCTGTTGCCGCTGCTGTTGCCGCCGCCACCCTACCGGCGGTGGGCTGTGTGGCGGAGGGCGAGGTCGCTGCCCTCACCTGTAGGCGGCACGCCCGCTGGTAGCGTTGCCCCTGCAGCTGGGCGCCACCACCCTCCTTCGCGGGCGGGTGCCCTTGTGGGCGCCGCCCTCCTCCGCGGGCGGTTCTGCCCGTGAGGAAGCGCCCGCAGGCGGTGTTGCCTCGCCGGGCGACCGCCCCTGCGGGGTTTTTGCTCGCGGGAGCAGCGGCGCCTGGTGTCACCACGCGATAGCAGCGGCCGCAGGCGCCGCTGCCCTTGCGCGCGGCTGCAGTGCCCACGCAGGTGGCCGCCATTCCTATGACCCTACGTGCAGGCAGCCCTCGCCAGCACGTGCGCGGCCTTGCGGCTGCTGCTGTAGGCTGCCTGCACGCAGATGGCAGTGTTGCCATCTGCGATGATAGTGAGGGCAGCAACAGTTGCTGCCTTTTTTTCGCTTTTGCGTCAACGATTTTGACGTTAAAAGCTTCTCCAAAACACAACACACGCAGTTCAAAACCAATCTATTGCACGAACAACCTGGCTCTGATACCACTGTTGGAAAATCTTGGGGGCGACATCACATGCGCAGCGGAAGAACAAGAAAACAAAATCCCTGATTCCTAAAGAGATGTTCATCGTCGTGCAAAGATTGGTGCGCAAAAATCCATGAAACTTAAAACTGCGTATAGAGTAGATTATGTTACCTAGGGAGATTGTATATCCCTGTTTCCTTGCAGATCTTTAGGAGAGGGTGAAGGAGGTCAAGCGTCCTCCTCTCTAGCGGTGATCCACATAGCAGGGCTGCAACGACGCTCCTCAAAACTCCAGACTTGCTCTGAGGTGGAGAGGGGAAGAGAATAGGAGAGGCAAGCAAAAGCTCTAGCCTTTGAGGCTCTGAATCCCTCCAATAAGACAAGGGCTCCATCGGATATCTCATATCCGAACCTCTACTCATCGCAATGCCTATCATATGTGTATGACCCTCTAGGCCTAATATCAAGCTGGCCGTGAGTCATACCTGTCGGAACTCCTTCTAACTTAGTGAATTATTATCTCTGTAATAATTCACTCGACTCATCGACTACAGACGTACTAGGCCACTACGCTGTAGTCCCCAAACGATACAAGGGAATTCAATCCATTGGACCTATCTGTCCTCAATTATCGTGTACCTATAGTCCCTCATCCATCTAATATCCTGGAGATCGTATATCGAGCATGGTGCTGTCAGACCCATACGGTTTTTACTCGAGTCTCGCTCTAATCAGATTCTCCCGGAGAACTCTTTCTTTCTCAACCCGAATGACCCTGTCCAGGGATTTGTCTGAGTAAGAATACATGGGATATTCCTCTTATGACGCCGAGAGTGGATGATCCTCTATCGACACTCAATAGCTCTCGTAAGGTCGACTACCACTCCCAATGACCAGTTGTACTAGATCTGGGACAGCCAAACCTATAAGTCTGGTATCAAAGAGTGGAGCACTCATACATGACATCCTTGGAGTCTTAAGTCTAAGGACCAGATATATCACTAGGACTACGGAATCGCTGTCTGACAATAAGGCTTCATCAACCATCCAGCATTCCATAAGCGGATCAATCAGTGAACTCATTCTCCAATGAGCACCTGTACTGTATCCCTAGTGTCCCTACATGAGCAACTATGAGACCAGCTACATCTATCATATGGACGGGTATACAACACACCAGTCTGTCCGGTTATCACGATGTTCCTCTCGAGTAACCTATGACTGGGATTATTTAGGATCTGTGTTTAAAGGTGAATCGATCTCATTATCGTGATCTCATCACGATCCGATTCCCATTGC
>CM017192.1:42444790-42449790 GCA_004837865.1 Musa balbisiana
TCCTGACCCCTAGTCCTGCTCAGCTTGGCGCTTCTTCCAATCAACCAAGAGACGTGCTCCCGAACATCGGTGGCGCTATCCCGACCCCTAGACCAGCTCGGCCTCGGCGCTTCTTCCAATCGACCGAGAGATGCACCCCCGAACGTCGGGAACTCTGGACATCGACCCATGGACTAAGCCGTGCTCACTCCTCGGCCACAACATGTGAGTTCACTAACATTTTTGGCACTAGAAGAAGGGCCGATGTCGCAAGAGCATCCCGTCGGAGCTCACCCTGAGGGAGAACCACCAACTGCTCACCTCCCTTTCGGACTTGGAGAACAGCTCCTCCCCGTCCTCCGGGATGGAGGCATCCTGATGCTGACGACAAATCACTATTGGTGCCTGTTGAACGATCTGAGACTCTCTCCACCTGGAAACGCTATAGGACCCTCGGTAGTTTCACCTAAGGCATTCCTTGGCTTAGCCAAGCAAGTACAAACCTTGGTGGGAATGATGCAAACGGTCGTCCCGCTCATCCCACAGATCGTACAATTAGTGGCTCTCCCGACCTACCCGACACCGCAAAGGCCAAACGGGGAATAGGTCGGGATAGGAGAAGCTCAGGAGCAGACCGCAACCCCTAGAAACCTCCTCGAGCAAAGCGCGCCTGTACCTCGTCGAGCCACACCATCGCTCCTCAAGCCCGACACCTTATCATCAAACTCGGCATATGACTCATTCAGGGTCTATTTATCCGTGGTCAATCTTTCCTTAGACGAGTTCCAGTGCGAATTCCAAAAGTCGCGTGACGAGACAAGGGAGAGTAGTTCAGGTGGATCCCCTTTTGCTTAAGAAATCCAAGACAAGCCTGTGCCGCTCAACTTCAAACTTCCGGCACTAGAGATGTACAACAGCGGTTCCGACCCCATGGAACACGTCGCTGCATTTCAGACTCAAATGGTCTTTTACGACACTTTTGATGCCCTGATGTGCTAGGCGTTCCCAACCACCTTTAGAGGACCGGCGCGAGCGTGGTTTAGTTGACTACAACCGGCATCGATCTCTTTTTTTTATCAGCTCATTGGAGAGTTCGAGCAAAATTTCTTGGCCAACATTCGACCCAAGCCTTACATTGTCATGCTGCTCGCATTGTCCCAATGCAAGGGTGAATTATTTTACCAATTCGTCATGCACTTTGTCGTTGAAATCTGGGGGTTCCTGGATGCTCATCCATCTCTAATCATGCAAGCATTTTTGATGGGCTTGTGACCCTCAAGGTTCTTCTGGTCGTTAATCAAGAAGCCACCCACAACTATCCCCGAGATGCTCTAATGCGCCAACCAGTATATCGTCGCGGTAGCCCTAATGGCAGGAAGATGCGAGGATAGCAAGAGGCCGAGGATGGAACAAGCTCAAGGGGCAACTTCGGGATCATCAGCAGCATAGCCCTGCAGGAGGCCTGATCGGCCCGAGCAGCTACTCCCGAGGCCCCTTGCCTCTACCTTTGAACACCTCTCATACTGAGATTATTTTCTAGATCTAGGAGAAAGGACTTTTGCGACAACCCAACCCCTTGAAAGCTACTCATAAGGATCGATCTACATATTGCTGGTTCCATTGGTATTACGACCATGATACCGAAGACTGTCACGACCTTCATAATCAAATTGAAGAGGTCACCTCAGGCGCTACCTCAAGAAGCCGAGAGAAGCATCGCCATGTCCCGGAGGCCCTATAGAGAGGCAAATAGATGTCATCATCGGGGGATCGACTTCTGGGGGCAATAGCACAACAGTGAGAAAGGCTTACACTCGAAGCATGGGGGAGAAGCGCCGCAGAACCGAATCTGAATCCGAAATCACCTTCGGAACTGAAAAAGTTGAATGGTCCCACCACGACAACGCTTTGGTGATCTTCATTCAAATCGCCAATTCTCAAGTGAAGAGAGTGATGGTCGACACCGGGAGTTCTGCTGACATACTGTACCTCAACGCCTTCAAAAAGTTTGGCCTAACTAATGAAGACCTCACCTCCATGGCGTCAGTGCTTACTGGATTCACAGGGGATTCCATTTTCCCACTCGAGACCACTATCCTCCCCGTTACCATCAGGGAAGAGCCGAGGGCCAAGACGGCAATGACCACCTTTATGGTAGTCGATCTTCCCTCTGCGTATAACGCCATCCTCATTCGCCCGACACTCAATAAATTGAGAATGATGGTCTCCACCTACCACCGAGCTATCAAATTACAGACGTTAGCAAGAGTCAGGGTGGCCTGAAGTGATCCCAGGGAGTCAAGACAGTGCTATCTGACAGCGGTCGCTCTCCCGAAAAATTTGTGACCCCAGCAAGCCCTGGATCCCTATGAAGAATCCAAAATACCGACATACCCAGAACCAACCGAACAGCTCGTCGAAGTCCCCTTGAAAAGCGATCGACCCGACATGACCGTAAAAGTCGGGACGATGCTCCCTAAAGCGAACCAGATCCAGCTCATTCATTTTCTATAGAAAAACACTGACATATTCGTATGATCCCCAATAGACATACCCAGAATCAATTCAGAGGCAGCCCAGCACCACCTCAACATCCACCTCGAGGCATGAACTATGAAACAAAAGCCAAGAAAGTTTGCTCCCGATTGACAAAAGAGGAATAGATGCCAACCCAAAAAAGATTCGGGGCATAACAAAGATACAACCTCCACGCTCGATCAAAAAAGTGTAGTGCCTCATTGGAAACTCCATGGTCTGGTCTTCGATGGGAGTTGAAGTTGGTGCGGGATACCAAGTAGAAACTCCATGGTTTGGTCTTCGATGCATTCAGTATTTCCTTTAGCTTAGGCCATTTATTTGGCGAGTTAGTGTTTGTGACCAACATATAACACTCGAGATTCCTAGCAAAATCAAATCACTCGAACTGTCAATCACATAACATTTTCAAGTCCGTGTCGTTGGAGGAAGAGTCATCGTACAATACTACTATATTTCAAATATTTGCTGACCTCAAGTCAGATACCTCGCCATCCTAGTGGTTGATCAAACACCAGGATGCAACAACATTTGCTTTAAATGCAAACCTTATAAAGGCAATACATTCAATCATGGTACCTTCATTATGCTACGGACATGAAGCAGAAGAATGTGGATGCTGTTAAGATGAACCACTGGAGTTAATGGATGTTTTCCTCCTCCAGTTACAAACTGTATTAGTTTTATTGAGGAAATTTGTCTTAGGTATTTCATGATAATTGGGTGGTGGGTAACGTATCCTATCATATATAGGACTTTCCCTAGATTTTCTTAACTATTTCAATTGAATAACATTATATATATATATTAATTACTAATTTTTGATATTGTAACAAATAGAACATTGTTTATGACCCATCTAACCTTGTGATACAGTCTCATCCAATACAATACAAACTTATTAAACAGTTGCTTAGAATCTCTTGACGGTTGTAGTCCTTTTAGTAAAAAGATTTTGAGTCTATTAAGGAGGATCTGATCACCTTTTGAATGATATCATTACATGAACAATTATGAATAATGCAACTATATGAAATTAAACGTGACTTGATGTATGTTTGCAACTAATATATACATATGTATGTGACTTGATCACTTGTTCTACTGACAACATCACTCAGAGGGTGTGTTGTCTGTTGGTTAATGTTTGCCATTTAATTTTGAACATTAAAAACTGTCATGCTACCACGCAGTCAAGAGCACAATAGCTTAGCTGATAGATTACATTTTTTTAAATAAATAGTTTACATAGCTTCTGTTCTGTTAAAATTTAATCTAGGAGAATAACACTTTTGTGTGTTCTTCATAACTTGTTTCTGTTCTTATAGATTGAATGGGTCAAGTCCATATGCATGTTAATTTGTCTGAATGACAATATTTACCTCTTATCAATTATGATATGATATAAGGTAGATATGGGACCAAGTAAAACTTGCACATTCCCAAGTACATGGTCAATTTTTCATATGTATTTTAGCTTGAAATGTTTGGATTTGTTTTATTATTGGTAGTTTTAATTAGTATCATAAATATTTTAGTTTGTATGCCTTAATTTGACATTTGTGTTAAATAAACACTTAATAGTCCTACTTAATCACTGATTAGCATGACTCAAACAATGTTACATCTCAAATAATCTATACCTTAGTTTGACATTTGTATTAAATAAAATTTGATAGTCTGTCCTAAAGTTATAAATATGTGTTACTGATTAGCATGACTTAAAGAATATACAGCATGATAATGCTGGTATTTGAGGATGAGCCCTTATACAGTGGTAAGGTTGGTCCTCGATGACCTAGGTCCGAGTCACTAAAACAACTTCTCTACTTTAAGGGTTAAGGATTTGTGACCCTCAAGCATTGGGTTGCCTAAGAATACTGACATTCTAATTATACTAAGTCAAAATTTGGTTTTGTCTGCTTCTTTATTCTATTGGTATTCTCGATTGTATTTGCTTTGTCTTCCTTTTTATGACATGTATGCACAAGGATACAAAATGTATAATGATTGAAGTACATGCTATGAAGCAATAGATTTTTACGGTTTTTATTTTTGATCAGCAATATCTGTTTAGGCTTTAACTTCCACTTTTTTCTTGGAATTAATATTCTGTGTCATATCAGTTAATATCTCTTTTGATAATCATTAACAATTTCTTTATGACCATTATATACCAGACTAATTTATCTGTTAGCAGGCTATTGTATCCATTGCCATTGAAGATGGTAATTATCTGTAATAATCATGGGAGCATATAAATTACATGTCTTTCACGGTTTGAGCACTTACACCTGCTAGGAGAGAGTGCACCTCCTGATGCTTCATTCTTTACAGTACCCCTCACTGAATCAAAAGAAAGATCACAGAAAACACTTGCCGTTACATCCATGAAGAGGAAAGGAAATGCTTTACAAAATCCAGCGGTAATGGCTGTTGTTCGAGATGGTTCTTATGATAGTGCATCTGTGGGAATTAAAGCTTCT
>CM017192.1:42457852-42462852 GCA_004837865.1 Musa balbisiana
TATGAGTAGTGTATGTTATGTGTGTGTGTGTTGTGTATGTTATGTGTGTGTGTGTGTGTTATGAGTAGTGTATGTTATGTGTGTGTGTGTTATGAGTAGTGTATGTTATGTGTGTGTGTGTGTTATGAGTTTTCTGTATTGTGTGTAGTGTGTGTTGTTTGTGTGTGTGTGTGTGTTATGAGTAGTGTATGTTATGTGTGTGTGTGTTATGAGTAGTGTATGTTATGTGTGTGTGTGTTATGAGTAGTGTATGTTATGTGTGTGTGTGTTATGAGTAGTGTATGTTATGTGTGTGTGTGTTATGAGTAGTGTATGTTATGTGTGTGTTGTGTATGTTATGTGTGTGTGTGTTATGAGTAGTGTATGTTATGTGTGTGTGTGTGTGTGTGTGTGTGTGTTATGAGTAGTGTATGTTATGTGTGTGTGTGTGTGTGTTATGAGTAGTGTATGTTATGTGTGTGTGTGTGTTATGAGTAGTGTATGTTATGTGTGTGTGTGTTGTGTATGTTATGTGTGTGTGTGTTATGAGTTTTCTGTATTGTGTGTAGTGTGTGTTGTTTGTGTGTGTGTTATGAGTAGTGTATGTTATGTGTGTGTGTGTTATGAGTAGTGTATGTTATGTGTGTGTGTGTGTGTTATGAGTTGTGTATGTATGTGTGTGTGTGTTATGAGTAGTGTATGTTATGTGTGTGTTGTGTATGTTATGTGTGTGTGTGTTATGAGTAGTGTATGTTATGTGTGTGTGTGTTATGAGTAGTGTATGTTATGTGTGTGTGTGTTATGAGTAGTGTATGTTATGTGTGTGTGTGTTATGAGTTTTCTGTATTGTGTGTAGTGTGTGTTGTTTGTGTGTGTGTGTTATGAGTAGTGTATGTTATGTGTGTGTGTGTGTTATGAGTTTTCTGTATTGTGTGTAGTGTGTGTTGTTTGTGTGTGTGTTATGAGTTTTCTGTATTGTGTGTAGTGTGTGTTGTTTGTGTGTGTGTGTTTGTGTGTGTGTATTGTGTGTAGTGTGTGTTGTTTGTGTGTGTATGAGTTATGTGTGTATGTGTGTGTGTGTGTTATGAGTAGTGTATGTTATGTGTGTGTGTGTGTGTTATGAGTTTTCTGTATTGTGTGTAGTGTGTGTTGTTTGTGTGTGTGTGTAGTGTGTGTTGTTTGTGTGTGTATGTGTGTGTGTGTGTGTATTGTGTGTAGTGTGTGTTGTTTGTGTGTGTGTGTGTGTTATGAGTTGTGTATGTATGTGTGTGTGTGTGTTGTGTATGTTATGTGTGTGTGTGTGTGTGTGTGTGTTATGAGTAGTGTATGTTATGTGTGTGTGTGTGTTATGAGTTGTGTATGTATGTGTGTGTGTGTGTGTGTGTGTGTGTGTGTGTTATGAGTTGTGTGTATGTGTGTGTGTGTTATGAGTAGTGTATGTTATGTGTGTGTGTGTGTTGTTATGAGTTGTGTGTGTTGTGTATGTTATGTGTGTGTGTGTGTGTTGTGTATGTTATGTGTGTGTGTGTGTGTAGTGTGTGTTGTTTGTGTGTGTGTTGTTATGAGTTGTGTATGTTATGTGTGTGTGTGTTATGAGTTTTCTGTATTGTGTGTAGTGTGTGTTGTTTGTGTGTATGTTATGTGTGTGTGTGTAGTGTGTGTTGTTTGTGTGTGTGTTATGAGTTTTCTGTATTGTGTGTAGTGTGTGTTGTTTGTGTGTGTGTTGTGTGTAGTGTGTGTTGTTTTTTTTTTTTTTTTTTTTTTTTGTTTTTGTGTGTGTGTGTTGTGTATGTTATGTGTGTGTGTGTGTTATGAGTAGTGTATGTTATGTGTGTGTGTGTGTGTTATGAGTTTTCTGTATTGTGTGTAGTGTGTGTTGTTTGTGTGTGTGTGTTGTGTATGTTATGTGTGTGTGTGTGTTGTGTATGTTATGTGTGTGTGTGTATTGTGTGTAGTGTGTGTTGTTTGTGTGTGTATGAGTTATGTGTGTATGTGTGTGTGTGTTTGTGTGTGTGTTGTGTATGTTATGTGTGTGTGTGTAGTGTGTGTTGTTTGTGTGTATGTGTGTGTGTGTGTGTGTTTGTGTGTTGTGCATGTGGTAAGGATATTTTGGATCTTGGTCACGTCGCGACCCACGCCAAGTAACCTCTATAGAGATTCAGCACAAGGGCTACTTCCTCCACGCAGAGCGGAGACCAAACAAGGAGATGTACTCTCGATAAGCCAATCCCGGAAAGCTCGGGACAGTTGTCGCATGGCTTTTTTCGACGCATATTGGGTGCGATAGTACAAAGGTCGAAACTCGCCACTCGGGGGATCAGTCGCACGCCTATCGCGTACGACCAATCCTAAGACACAGTATAGATCTCCTAATCGACATCTAGCCAAGGAACGAAAAAAAAGAAGAAAAAACCACTGATAATCTACGGGGGCTCCAGTCGGGAATCCCCCGACTAGGGACAGTATGCCAGGAACGCGGCAACCTTGAACAAACTCAATCCTCATTGGAGAGACGCAAACCATCCTACAACCCATAGTTTTGAGCGGACCTTGGACTTCTTCAAACGATCGAGAGCAGCGCTACCAAACATCGGTGGTGCTATCCGACCCCTAGACCAGCTCGGCCCCGGCGCTTAGTCCAAATCGACGGGAGACGCCACCCCGAACATCGGGAAACTACGAACATCAACCAGGGGACAAGTCATGCTGACTCCTCGGCCATGGCACGTGAGTTCACCAAATTTTTGGCGGTTAGCAAAGAGAGTAGAGGAGCAAAGCATCCAACAGGGCTCACCCCCAGATGTGAGACCACAAATGCTCACCTCCCTTTCGGACTCGGAGAGCAATCCTCCTCGTCCTCAGGATGGGGAATCCCGATGCCGATTCAGAGAGCAATCCGACCAACATTTTGGAACTCGGGAGCAAGACTCCTCCCAACATTTTTGGCACTTCGCTACTAGTTCCTATTCAACGATTCGAGACTCGATCCATTGGAAAAAACTATTAGGAGGCATCGGTGTCGCCTAAGGCGTTCCTTGGCTTAGCCAAGCAAGTTAAACATTGGCGGGAATGATGCAGATGGCGATCCGCCATCCGTAGATCGATAGTAGCGGTTCCTTGCCTAACCCGACAAGTAGAGGTCAAAACGGGGGAATAGGTCGGATAGGAGAAGCACGGGAGCAATTGCAACCCTAGAAACCTCCCCAAGCAAAGCGCAC
This sequence comes from Musa balbisiana, assembly GCA_004837865.1. Taxonomy (NCBI): domain Eukaryota; kingdom Viridiplantae; phylum Streptophyta; class Magnoliopsida; order Zingiberales; family Musaceae; genus Musa; species Musa balbisiana. Next base: position 42,461,050 of record CM017192.1, read on the forward strand.
CTGCACCTCGCAGAGCCATAGCATCGCTCCTCGATCCCAACACCTTATCATCAGACTCGACAGACAACTCATTCAGGGTCCAGTTATCCATGGTAAAACCATCGCTTAAATGATTTCCAGCGTGAATTCCAAAAGTGGTGCGGTGAGACCAAGGAGAGTAGTTCGGTAGATCCCTTTTGCTAAGAAATACGCGGATAAGCTTATGATGCTCAACTTTAGACTCCTGGCAATAGAGAGTTACGACGGTGATCCGACCCCCGGAAAAACACGTTGTCAGCATTCAGACCAAATGGCCCTTTATGACACTTCGAATAACCGATGGGTCAGGCGTTCCTAACCACTTCGAGCCAAGTACGGCTGGTGAGCGCGGTTTAGACGACACCAACCGGCTCAGTCTCTTTTTTTTATCAGCTCACACGGAGTTGAACAAATTCCTGGCCGTGTTCGAACGAAGCCTTCCAGGCCATGCTGCTCGCATTTGTCCCAGTGCGAGGGCGATATTTTCCCAATTCGTCGTCGGCTTTCGCTAGGAAATCGTGGGGTTCAAAATGTCATACACTATAATTCATGCTGGCATTTTTGATGGGCTTGTGACCCTCAAGGTTCTTCTGGTGTTAATCGAGAAGATGCCCAAATATCCCCGAGATGCTCCAATGACAACCAGGCCTTCATCGCGGAAAAGCCCTAATGGTAGGAGGACGCGAGGATAGCAAGAGGCCAAGGATGGAACAGGCCCGAGGGGCAACCTCGGGATCATCAGCAGCACAGCCCGTAGGAGGCTGACCGGCAGCAACGCAGCTCACCGAGGCCCCGCTCTACCTTTGAAAAACCGCTCTATATTGAGATGTTTTTCCAAATTAGGGAGAAATGCCTTTTGTGACAACCCAACCCCTTGAAAGTACTCATAAGGCATCGACTAATTATGGCAGTTTCCACGGGATTCGGCCATGATACGCAGATGGTCACTACCTCTGGATCAATTAAGGCGTTGATCCGGAAAGGTAAAATCGGAGCGCTACCTCCAGAAGCCAACGAGAGCATCACATCGGCCGAAGGTCCATAGAGAGGCAAATCGATGTCATCATCAAGGGACCAGCTTCCGGGGCAAAAACACAACACGCGAGAAGGCCTACGCTCGAAGCATGGGGATAAGTGCACCAGAACTGATTTAGAGTTATTCTTATATACCATACAGTTAGGGTTTGGGCAAAAGATTGACGTAATCCTTATATCCCAGTTATTCTTTTCAATCGACCGAGAGACGCACACTCGAACTTCGGGAACTCCAGACATCAACCCGGGGACCAAGTCGTGCTGACTCCTCGGCCATGGCATATGATTCCCAACATTTTTGTGCCTAAAAATAGCCCATGTAACAAGAGCATCCGCAAGAGCTCACCCCAAGGGAGAACCACAAAATGGTCCACCTCCCTTTCGAACGGCGAGAAATCCTCCGTCCTCAAGGATGGGTCATCCATATGCCGATTCAGAGAGCACTCCTCACCAACATTTTTGGCGCTTCGCTACTGGTGCATGTTAACGATCGAGGGAATCTCTCCCCTTGGAAACACTATAGGACCCTCGGTAGTTTCGCCTAGGCGTTCCTTGGCTTAGCCAAGCAAGTACAAACATTGGTGGGAATGATGCAATCGGTCGATCCGATCATCCCGCAAATCGTATAGTTAGCGGCTCGCCTGACTAACCCGACACCGCAGAGGTCACACGGGGAAAAGGTCGGATAGAGAATCCTGGGAGCAACTGCAACCCCTAGAAACCTTCCCAACAAAGCACCTTGCACCTCAT
>CM017192.1:42470872-42478372 GCA_004837865.1 Musa balbisiana
TACTCATCACATGCCTACCCTATATGTGTGACCCTCTAGGCATAGCTTGAGGCACATGGAAGAGGGGAAATGGTTCAGGTTTAGATTGATGGAGCATCGTTCCGATTGGAGAACTATTCTGTGAGTGGATAACATAGAAAAATTATAACCATAAGTGGAGAACATTTTGATTAGCAGAATAGTTCTTAGAGAACTGCGTTTAGATAATAGTTATGAGGCATGGAGAGAGAATTTGTGTTCAAGTATGAAGCTGAACAGATTCTCATTTGCTGCATGATAAACTTTGTCGTGTAACATGAACGTAGATGATGTAGAGGATCACTTTGTGATCCTTGCTCTCTTCTTTTCACCAATGGTTGCATAATGATAAACTAGCGAAGAAAGCAATTGTAGCTGCAGAGAAGGGAAGAGAATGGTTGTGTGGAATTACTTATAATCTGAGAATTAGCTGGGGAAAAAACGTTGGGAAACGATGATTTTGTTGGGCTGACAGCCCATATATTCAGCCAGGTGGGCTTTAGCAAGTCCACAGCCCACCCCCTTTGACCTAACCGAGATGAAAAGTTACGGGGTTGTAGGCTACGTTTGGAGGAGAAAATAGGCAGCAAAGGCAGCAAACATGGGAGAAGGCTGCAGCCAATGATTTTCAAGAGAAAAGAAGGAGTACAAGGCAAAAAAAAAAGAGAAAAGAAAGGGAAGAAGACAAGGACAAAACAGAAAACTATCTCAATCATCTAGCAGTGTTTTTACACNAGTAATATATATCGGTATTCCGGTGTTATCAGTGGGGGTGTATACAAGGATTACGCACTAAGGAAGATCTTATACTGGAGCTCTTTTCTATTATTTTTTCTGCTATATACTAATAGCGGGGTGGTTAAACGTAAACCAAAATGGAAAACCAAGCGTTCGTGGTTCAACATGCCGATCTCGTCTAAATCAGATTTGTCAGGACTTTTCGGAGTGAGTGTTGGCTGGACAGGACATTTAGTCATGTCGTATCCAGGATCCAGGGGACAGGACGGTCAGATGATAAATAACTTTTTGAGATGTATTCACTACTCCTCAAGGGTCTGGGACACGTTTTAGGGTCAGTGGAATCTTTATGCCCAAACCCTGATTCGAGTAGCCATTATTTGGTACTCCCAAGGAACAGGCACACTGCAATTTTGTTTTTCAAATTAGGGGAGAAAGGACTTTTGTGACCTTGAAAGCTACTCATAAGGATCGATCTCAATATTGCATTTCCACTGGGATTACAGCCCTGATACCAAAGACTGTCACTACCTCTGGAATTAAATTAAGGAGTTGATCCGAATAGGTCACATCGGGCGCTACCTCCAAGAAGCCAAGATAAGTATCGCCATGTTCCGAAGGTCCCATAGAGAGGCAAATCGATTTCATCATCAAGGGACCAGCCTTCGGGGGCAACAACACAACAACGAGAAAGGCCTACGCTCAATGCACGAGGGAGAAGTGCCTCATACCCGAATTTAGATATTATGCACAATGACGTGATCCTTGTATCTCAGTTATTCTCTTGTGATTATTGTTAGGGTTTTGAGCAAATGATTGAGATTTGCATATTCATTATTCTTATAGTGAATTATCTTTAGTTTGTCTCATGATTTTTTCCCTCCATATTTGGGAGGTTTTCTATATAAATAGTGATGTTATATTTGATTGTGATTCCGGTTAATTTCACTACCTTTTATGTCCTACTAATATTTATTCATATACAAAAGTTTAGTTTCACCTTGAGCTGTTTTCTGGCAACAGCCATGTGTAGGACGGTGTTGCCTTTCGCATCTCCGGAGTTGAGCAGCTCATCGTTTTCACCTGCTTTGTTCAGCAAGAACTGCACGGTCTCGAAGCTATTTGATTTCACAGTAAGATGAAGGATGGAGTCACCTTGCGATGTCACAGCTCGCGCAGACTCCGAGAACGCATCCAGTAACACTGTCAACACATCAAGCTTCCCCTGAAAGGCTGCAGTGTGGGCGGGCATGAAGCCATCATTGTCGGTCACCAAGTAGAGATTGGCAGCGGCTGCGTGCTGCAGCAGCTTGTTCACCACGGATAAGTGGCCTTGGGCAGTGGCCAGGTGCAAGGCGGAAAGTGTTGGGCTGGCAGCCCACATATTCAGCCCAATGTGGGCTTTGTCAGCCCATAGCCCACACCCCCTCGTAACCAAACCCTAGATCAATATAAGGGGGGGTGTGGTGGCTGCATTTTAGATGCAGAAAAAGGCAGCAACTTGGATATCCTCGCAGCAACAAAAAGGAGGAGAACAAGGCAGAAAAACAAGAGAAAGAAAGGGAAGAAGACAAGGGCAACACAGAGAGACTGTTCTCAATCATCTAGTAGTGTTTTCATCCCAGGTTAGATCAAATCTACAGTAGACTCTTGTTGTGATTACTTGGAGAGGTTTTAGATGTTGTGGGCAGTGACATGATCCTTGTATCTCAGTTATTCTCTTGTGATTGTTGCTAGGGTTTAGGGCAAGAGATTGAGATTTGTATATTCATTATTCTCATAGTGGATTATCTCTAGTTTGCCCTGTGGTTTTTACCCTTCATATTGGAGGGGTTTTTCACGTATATCTTGATGTTCTATTTGATTGTGATTTCATTTAATTCCACTGCGTATTATAGTCTTCTAGTACTTGTTCATATTCAAAGATTATTCCGTGATATATTCTCATCAACTAGTATCAGAGCAGGGTTTTGGTGATTTAATTTTGTATTTGAACATGGAGGCCAGTAATGTTTCTCATATGATTAGTTTAAATGGAAACAATTGTATGATATGGAAACCAAGAATAGAAGATCTGTTGTATTGTAAAGATTTGTATGGACCTTTGCAGGGTGATAGTGCAAAACCTATAACTATGACAGATGATGAGTGGAAGAGGTTAGATCGAAAAACAATTGGGTTTATTAGACAGTGGCTTGATGATAGTGTCTTTCACCATGTTTCTACTGAAATTTCTACATATTCTCTTTGGAAAAAGTTAAAAAGTCTTTATGAAAGAAAAACAGCTGGCAACAAAGCTTTTTTATCAGAAAACTTGTGAACTTAAAATATAGAGAGGGTGCTTCTATTGCTGAGCATTTAAATGAAATGCAGAGTATTACTAACCAGTTATCCTCTATGAAAATGTCTCTTGATGATGAGTTGCAGGCATTGTTACTTTTCAGTTCATTACTAGAAGGTTGGGAGACACTGGTGGTTTCCCTCAGTAATTCTACGCCAGATGGTATTGTCAACATGAGTCAAGTAACAAGCAGTTTGTTGAATGAGGAGTTGAGAAGAAAAAGTTCAACAACATCTCAGAATGATTCACAAGCATTTATCTCAGAGAACAAAAGAAGGTCGAAGTCTAGAAGCAATTCACGCATGGGTAAGAGCAAGTCAAGATCAAGAAAAGATATTGTTTGCTATAACTGTAGTGAGAAAGGACATTACAAGAACCAATGTAAGCAACCTAAGAACAACAAGAAAAAGGAAAAAGAAGTGGAGTCTATAGAGTCAAAGGATAATACTACAGCTATAGTGCAGGGTGATGATTATTTGATTTTGTCTCCTTCTGATGATATTTTTTCTTGTGTGTGTCAGGATCTTGAGTGGGTGATTGACAAAGGTGCTTCTTATCACGCAACACCACGGAGGGAGTTTTTTGCTACATACAAGTCTGGAAATTTTAGTGCTGTCAAGATGGGTAACTATGGCACAGCAGACATCATTGGCATGGGTGATATTCATTTAAAGACCAACCTTGGCTGCAAGTTGGTGCTTAAGGATATGAGGCATGTGGTTGACTTGAGGCTGAATTTAATTTCAGTTGGAAGGTTAGATGATGAAGACTATGATAGCAAATTTCACAAAGGGCAATGGAAGCTTAGTAAGGGTTCTCTTGTTATGGCAAGTGGAAAGAAATATCATACCTTATACAGGTTGTAGGCTAAAGCTTATGGTGAGTAGTTAAATGTTATAGAAAAAGACTTCAGTATGGAGTTGTGGCATAGGAGACTGGGACACATGAGCGAGAAGGGGCTGCAAGCTCTTTCCAAGAGAGAGGTATTGTCAGACCTTAGAGGTATACATCTGAACCCTTGTATTGATTGTTTGGCTGGTAAACAACACAGAGTTTCATTTGCTAGCCCTGCTTTGTCTAGAAAAATGCATGCCTTAGACCATGTTTATACAGATGTATGTGGTCCTTTGAGGACAAAAACTCCTAGTGGATCTATTGATGTCCTTGGTATTAGTGGTGCACTTTATTTTGTCACTTTTATAGATGATTTTTCCAAAAAAGTTTGGGCCTATACTTTGAAGACTAAAGATCAGGTGATTAATGTCTTCAAAGAGTTTCATGCTAGGGTTGAAAGGGAGACAGAAAGACAATTGAAATGCATAAGATCAGATAATGGTGGTGAGTATACAGGATTATTTAATGATTATTGCAGGTCACATGGGATCCAACATGAGATGACAGTTCCTGGTACACCTCAACATAATGCTGTTGTAGAGAGGATGAACCACACCATCATGGAAAAAGATCAGATGTATGCTTTCACAGGCCAAGCTACCCAAAAGGTTTTAAGATGAGGCTTTGAGGACTACAGTTCATGTGATCAACTTATCACCATGTACAACCCTAGATGGTGATGTTGCAGAGCACGTATGGTCGGGGAAAGATGTTTCCTACTAGCATTTGAGAGTGTTTGGTTGTCGTGCATTTGCACATATTCCAGACAATGAGAGGTCTAAGCAGGATAGTAAGACTAAAGAATGTATTTTTCTTGGCTACTCACATGATCATTTTGGTTACAGGCTTTGGAAACCAGAAAAGCAGAATGTGTTCAGAAGCAGAGATGTAGTCTTCTTTGAGGATCAAAGCTTTGAAGATTTGAAGAAGAAGACATCGGCCAAGACTTCTGCAGAAGGATTAGCAGATTGTGACCCAGTTATTCCTCTAGTATATCAGGGTGATAGGGGAGATATGGAGGAAGATAGTGTAGAGCCTCATGTTGATCTACCTGCAGGACATGTTGAGCAAGAAGAAGTTGAAGAGCAAGTTCCCGTAGAACCTTAGTTGAGAAGATCTTCTAGACAACGTCAACCTTCTAGAAGATATTCTACAGATGAGTATGTGATGCTTACTGATACAGGTGAACCAGAGAGTTACCAGGAAGCAGTTGAAAGTGAGCAGAAAGAGAAGTGGTTAGTTGTTATGCAGGAAGAGATGGATGCTTTTAAGAAGAACCAGACTTATGATTTGGTACTACTACCAAACGGAATGAAAGCCTTGAAGAATAAGTGGGTTTCAGGTTAAAGACTCAAGAATATTATTCTCAACCAAAGTACAATGCTAGATTGGTTGTGAAAGGCTTTGGTCAAAAGAAAGGTATTGACTTTGAAGAGATTTTTTCTCCTGTTGTTAAAATGTCTTCTATTCATGTTGCTCTTGGTATTACTACTAGCCAGACTTGGAGGTTGAGCAGTTAGATGTGAAGACAGCTTTCCTTCATGGTGATTTGGAGGAGAAAATTTATATGGAGCAACTAGAAGGCTTCAAAGTCAAAGGTAAAGAGAACTTTGTCTGCAAGTTGAAGAAGAGCTTGTATGGGCTAAAGCAAGCTCCAAGGCAGTGGTACAGAAAGTTTGATTCATTTATGATAGAAAATGGATACAAAAGAATGGCTTCAGATCATTGTGTGTATATCAAATGGTTTGGTGAGGATTTTATTATTCTCTTACTTTATGTTGATGACATGCTTATTCTTGGAAAAGATATGTCTAACATTGATAGGTTGAAGAAGGAATTGAGTGAGTCTTTTGTAATGAAGGACATGGGACCAGCAAAGCAAATACTAGGTATGCAGATTTCTCGTGACAGGAAAAATAATAAGATTTGGTTGTCATAGGAGAAATACATTGAAAAGGTATTAGAAAGATTCAGTATGAGCAATGCAAAACCAGTTGGTTCTCCTCTTACAAGTCACTTCAAGTTGTGCTCAGAACAGAGTCCGTCAAGTGATGAGGAGAAGGAGAAAATGCAATAGATTCCTTATGCTTCAGTTGTTGGAAGTTTAATGTACGCGATGGTATGTACGAGGCCGGACATCGCATATGTAGTGGGTGTTACTAGCAGATTTCTTGCAAATCCAGGTAAAGAGCACTGGGTAGCAGTGAAGTGGATTTTTAGATATCTCAAAGGGAGCTCTAAGGTTTGTTTACGCTTTGGAGGTGGACCACCTGTGTTGACAGGTTACACAGATGTAGATATAGCAAGAGATAGATACGAGGAAGTCTACTTCAGGTTATGTACTTACTTTTGCAGGGGGAGCTGTGTCATGGCAATCCAGGTTGCAAAGGTGTATTGCTCTCTCCACCATAGAAGCAGAATAAATTGCTACTATAGAGGTATGCAAAGAAATATTATGGATGAAAGAATTCTTACAAGAATTGGGGCTGAAACAAGAAAATTGTGTGGTGCATTGTGACAGCCAAAGTGCCATCCATTATGTAAAAACCCAATGTTTTATTCCAAGTCAAAGCATATAGATGTCAGATACCACTGGATTCGAAATGTATTTGAAGAGAAGCAGTTGCAGCTTCAGAAAATTCATACAGATGATAATGGAGTAGACATGTTGACAAAGACCTTACCAAAAGAAAGATAGGAGATATGCCGACAGCTGGTCGACATGGCTTCACATTGAGGAGTCATGAGACAGCCTCCCTTATGGGCTGAAAGGGGAGGTTGTTGGGCTGGCAGCCCACATATTCAGCCCAATATGGGCTTTGTCAGCCCACACCCCCTCTAAACCTAACCCTAGATCAATATAAGGGGGGTGTGGTGGGTGCGTTTTTGGTGCAAAAAAAAGGCAAAAAAAGGCAGCAACGTGGACATCCTCGCAGCAATAAAAAGGAGGAGAACAAGGTAGAAAAATAAAAGAAAGAAAGGGAAGAAGACAAGGACAATGCAGATAGACTGTTCTCAATCATCTAGCAATGTTTTCATCTCAGGTTAGATCAAATCTATAGTAGACTCTTGCTGTGATTACTTGGAGAGGTTTTAGATGTTGTAGGTAGTGACGTGATCTTTGTATCCCAGTTATTCTCTTGTGATTGTTGCTAGGGTTTAGGGCAAGAGATTGAGATTTTATATTCATTATTCTCATAGTGGGTTATCTCTAGTTTTCCCTGTGGTTTTACCCTTCACATTGGAGGGGTTTTCCACGTATATCTTGGTGTTTTATTTGATTATGATTTCATTTAATTCCACTGCATATTATGGTCTTCTAGTACTTGTTCATATACAAAGGTTATTCCGTAATATATTCCCATCAGAAAGGCCTTTACGGTTGTGGGCCATGCGCGAGCTCCAGGTTTACGGTGAGGATCTCTCTCACGAGGTCGGAGTGGCCAAGCATTGCAGCGATGTGGAGGAGGCTGTCAGACAGGTGAGTGGCGGCGATGGCTTGCCTGTGG
>CM017192.1:42485872-42488372 GCA_004837865.1 Musa balbisiana
CATGGCACGTGAGTTCACTAACATTTTTGGCACTAGAAAGAGAGCCGATGTATCAAGAGCATCCCGTAAGAGCTCACCCCAAGGGAGAACCACAAATTGCTCACCTCCCTTTCGGACTCGAAGAGCAACACCTCCCCGTCCTCAAGGATGGGGTCATCCTGATGCCGATTCAGAGAGCAACTCCTCACCAACATTTTTGGAACTTCGCTTCTGGAGCTTGTTCAACGATCCGACACTCTCTCCCCTTGGAAACACTATAGGACCCTCCGTAGTTTCGCCTAAGGCGTTCCTTGGCTTAGCCAAGCAAGTACAAACATTAGCGGGAATGATGCAAATGGTCGATCCGCTCATCCCGCAGATCATATAGTTAGCGGCTCGCCTGACTAATCCGACACCGCAGAGGTCACACGGGGAAAAGGTCAGGATAGGAGAAGCCCGGGAGCAAACTGCAACCCCTAGAAACCTCCCCAAGCAAAGCGCACTTGCACCTCGCGGAGCCACACCATTGCTCCTCGATCCCAACACCTTATCATCAGACTCGACAGACAACTCATTCAGGGTCCAATTATCCATGGTCAACCATCGCTTGGATGATTTCTAGCATGAATTCCAAAAGTGGTGCGGTGAGACCAAGAAGAGTAGTTTGGGTGGATCCCCTTTTGCTCAAGAAATCGAAGACAAGCCTATGCTGCTGAACTTCAGACTTCTAGCACTAGAGACGTACGACGACGGTTCCGACCCCACGGAACATGTCACCGCATTTCAGACTCAAATGGCCCTTTATGACACTTTTGATACCTGATGTGTCAAGCGTTCCCGACCACCTTCAGAGGACCGACGTGAGCGTGGTTTAGCTGACTACAACCGGCCTCAGTCTATTTTGTTTATCAGCTCATAAGGGAGTTTGAACAAAATTTCCTGGCCAGCGTTCGACCGAAGCCTTCCATGGCCACGCTGCTCGCATTGTCCCAGTGCAAGTGCGAATTATTTTCCCAATTCGTCGTGAGCTTTGCCGTTGAAATATGGGGGTTCCCAGATGCTCATCCATCTCTAATCATGCTGGCATTTTTTATGGCTTGTGACCCTCAAGGTTCTTCTGGTTGTTAATCGAGAAGCCGCCCACAACTATCCCCGAAATGCTCCAATGTGCCAACCAGCATATCATCATGGAAGCTCTAATGGTAGGAGGATGCGAGGATAGCAAGAGGCCAAGGATGGAATAGGCCCGAGGGGCAACCTCGGGATCATCAACAGCACCACCCCGCAGGAGGCCTGACTGGCCCGAGCAGCTACTACCGAGGACCTACCTTTGCCTTTGAACACCTCTTATACTGAGATGTTTTTCTAAATTAGGGAGAAAAGTCTTTTGTGACAACCCAACCCTTTAAAAGCTACTCATAAGGATCGATCTAAATATTGTAGTTTCCACCGGGATTACGACCCTGATACCGAAGACTGTCACTACCTCTGGAATCAAATTAAGGAGTTAATCCGAATAGATCACATCGGACGCTACCTCCAGAAGCCAAGAGACGCATTGCCATGTCCCGAAGGCCCCATAGAGAGGCAAATCGATTTCATCAACAAGGGACCAGCTTCCGGGGGCAACAATACATCAGCGAGAAAGGCCTACGCTCAAAGCACGGGGGAGAAGTACCCCTGACCCGAATTTAGATATTGTGCACAATGACGTGATCCTTGTATCTTAGTTATTCTCTTGTGATTATTATTAGGGTTGTAGGCAAATGATTGAGATTTGCATATTCATTATTTTATAGTGAATTATCTTTAGTTTGTCTCATGATTTTTTTCCCTCCATGTTGAAGAGGTTTTCTATATAAATATTGATGTTATATTTAATTGTGATTCCAGTTAATTTGACTGCATATTATTTCATACTAATATTTATTCATATACAAAAGTTTAGTTTCACCTTGCGCTGGCCACAGCCATGTGTAGGACGGTGTTGCCTTTCGCATCTCCGGAGTTGAGCAGCTCATCGTTTTCACCTGCTCTGTTCAGCAAGAACTGCACGGTCTTAAAGCTGTTTGATTTCACAGTAAGACGAAGGATGGAGTCACCTTGCGATGTCACAGCTCGCGCAGACTCCGGGCACGCATCCAGTAACACTGTCAACACATCAAGCCTGCCCTAAAGGCTACAGTGTGGGCGGGCATGAAGCCATCGTTGTCGGTCGCCAAGCAGAGATTGGCAGCGGCTGCATGCTGCAGCAGCTCATTCACCACGGATAAGTGGCCTTGGGCAGCGGCCAGGTGCAAGGCGGAAAGGCCTTCGCGGTTGCGGCCATGCGCGAGCTCCGTGTTTACGGCGAGGATCTCCCACACGAGGTCGGAGTGGCCAAGCATTGCAGCGATGTGGAGGGGGCTGTCAGACAGGTGAGCGGCGGCGATGGCTTGCCTGTGGAGCAGGAGCCGGTCTTCTTGTAGCGAACTGCCGCAACAAAGTGAGGTCAAGATCATGCAAAATGTTGAGGTTCCTG
>CM017192.1:42498372-42500872 GCA_004837865.1 Musa balbisiana
ACCAACCAGCATATCATCGCGGAAGCCCTAATGGTAGGAGGACGCGAGGATAGCAAGAGGCCAAGGATGGAACAGGCCCGAGGGGCAACCTCGGGATCATCAGCAGCACAGCCCCGTAGGAGGCCTGACCGGCCCGAGCAGCTACTCCCGAGGCCCCCGCCTCTACCTTTGAACACCTCTTATATTGAGATGTTTTTCCAAATTAGGGAGAAATGCCTTTTGTGACAACCCAACCCCTTGAAAGCTACTCATAAGGATCGATCTAATTATTGCAGTTTCCACCGGGATTACGGCCATGATACCGAAGATTGTCACTACCTCTGGAATCAAATTAAGGCGTTGATCCGAATAGGTCACATCGGGCGCTACCTCCAGAAGCCAAGAGAAGCATCACCATGTCCCGAAGGCTCCATAGAGAGGCAAATCGATGTCATCATCAAGGGACCAGCTTCCGGGGGCAATAACACAACAGCGAGAAAGGCCTACGCTCGAAGCATGGGGGATAAGTGCCCCAGACCTGAATTTAGAGTTATTCTTATATCCCAACAGTTAGGGTTTTGGGCAAAAGATTGACGTAATCCTTATATCCCAGTTATTCTTTTTCAATCGACCGAGAGACGCACACTCGAACTTCGGGAACTCCAGACATCAACCCGGGGACCAAGTCGTGCTGACTCCTCGGCCATGGCATATGAGTTCACCAACATTTTTTGCACTAAAAAGAGACCCGATGTAACAAGAGCATCCCGCAAGAGCTCACCCCAAGGGAGAACCACAAACTGGTCACCTCCCTTTCGGACTCGGCGAGCAACTCCTCACCGTCCTCAAGGATGGGGTCATCCATATGCCGATTCAGAGAGCAACTCCTCACCAACATTTTTGGCGCTTCGCTACTGGTGCCTGTTTAACGATCCGAGAATCTCTCCCCTTGGAAACACTATAGGACCCTCGGTAGTTTCGCCTAAGGCGTTCCTTGGCTTAGCCAAGCAAGTACAAACATTGGTGGGAATGATGCAATCGGTCGATCCGATCATCCCGCAAATCGTATAGTTAGCGGCTCTCCTGACTAACCCGACACCGCAGAGGTCACACGGGGAAAAGGTCGGGATAGGAGAAGCCTGGGAGCAAACTGCAACCCCTAGAAACCTCCCCAAGCAAAGCACACTTGCACCTCATGGAGCCACACCATTGCTCCTCGATCCCAACACCTTATCATCAGACTCGACAGACAACTCATTCAGGGTCCAATTATCCATGGTCAACCATCGCTTAGATGATTTCTAGCGTGAATCCAAAAGTGGTGCGGTGAGACCAAGGAGAGTAGTTCGGGTGGATCCCCTTTTGCTCAAGAAATCCAAGACAAGCCTATGCTGCTTAACTTTAGATTCTGGCACTAGAGACGTACGACGGCGGTTCCGACCCCACGGAACACGTCGCCGCATTTCAGACTCAAATGGCCCTTTATGACACTTTTGATACCTGATGTGTCAAGCGTTCCCGACCACCTTCAGAGGACTGGCATGAGCGTGGTTTAGCTGACTACAACCGGCCTCAGTCTCTTTTGTTTATCAGCTCATAAGGGAGTTTGAACAAAATTTCCTGGCCAGCGTTCGATCGAAGCCTTCCAAGGCCACGCTGCTCGCATTGTCCCAGTGCAAGGGCAAATTATTTTCCCAATTCGTCGTGCACTTTGCCGTTGAAATCTAGGGGTTCCCAAATGGTCATCCATCTCTAATCATGCTGGCATTTTTGATGGGCTTGTGACCCTCGAGGTTCTTCTAGTTGTTAATCGAGAAGCCGCCCACAACTATCCCCGAAATGCTCCAATGTGCCAACCAGCATATCATCGCGGAAGCCCTAATGGTAGGTGGATGCGAGGATAGCAAGAAGCCAAGGATGGAACAGGCCCGAGGGGCAACCTTAGGATCATCAGCAGCACAGCCCCGCAGGAGGCCTGACCGGCCCGAGCAGCTACTCCCGAGGCCCCTACCTCTGCCTTTGAACACCTCTTATACTGAGATGTTTTTCTAAATTAGGGAGAAAGGACTTTTGTGACAACCCAACCCCTTGAAAGCTACTCATAAGGATCGATCTAAATATTGCAATTTCCATCGGGATTACAACCCTGATACCGAAGACTGTTACTACCTCTGGAATCAAATTAAAGAGTTGATCCGAATAGGTCACATCGGGCGCTACCTCCAGAAGCTAAGATAAGTATTGCCTCTCCCGTAGGCCCCATAGAGAGGCAAATCGATTTCATCATCAAGGGACTAGCTTCCGGGGCAACAACACAACAGCGAGAAAGGCCTATGCTCAAAGCACGGGGGAGAAGTGCCTCAGACCTGAATTTAGATATTATGCACAATGACGTGATCCTTGTATCTCAGTTATTCTCTTGTGATTATTGTTAGGGTTTTCGGCAAATGATTGAGATTTGCATATTCATTATTCTTATAGTGAATTATCTTTAGTTTGTCTCATGATTTTTTCCCTCCAC